>JAUMTR010000011.1:1302418-1319743 GCA_032270685.1 Microctenopoma stevenorrisi
CTGCCTGTGTCCTTCTTGTTTATGATGGTGTCCCATGAATGATCCAGTGTGTAGACGCCTTCATCTCTGTTCATGGTTCATGGGATATAACTTTCAGTGCTATGGTGAAAGAAAACTTAAAGCTGCAGTGTGTAACATTTATTTCTATTATGATATGAATAGAAATATGTTTAGATATATTTATCTTAATGAGGCGAGGTGGCTTCCAGACATATAGCAATTGTAATATTTTACTGCCTTTCAGAATCATTAAGATACTATATTTAGCCACCAACAGAATATAATGTGTGTGTTTACTCACATTTCCACACATCCACAGGAACATCTTATGGTGTTATTCAAGACAGCGCTGCCAGTTTGGGTTAATGCTCAGCATAAATTAGAGAATAGAAAGACGTTGTGACATTTCATATATTCCATTTATTGCTCATTACTGCTTTTGAAAGGCCAGGGTCTGACAGCATACTGTACCACTGCTGCGGCTGGTTCATCTGTCACTGGGACTGTTGGTCATTGTTAGGACTGATACGTCTGCGGCTTTGCTTGTAGTTATTCTTTACTGTTCCCACTGTACCAAGATCAGCTGACGCACAACACCCAGAGCTTCTATCACATGTGACAAATGTGTAGCCAATTACACAAGAGGAGTTCGGGGCTCATGACAATACAACCGCGCCAGTTTCCTGCACACACTAATCCCTAGTGTTCCAACCATTAGAAACTAATTTGTCACAGCCATAACAACAAAACCACAGGCATGACAAGCACTGGGCTCCCTGAAAAGAAGATTTCAGCGTTGCTCTTCTCTGGTCTCCACTCTGCTTATCCACGAAACATAATCCTTTTTACAGTATATGCTGGCTTTCTAGTGTAACTACTTGTTTTTTGCGGGGGTTCAAAGGATATGCATATGTAAAGTATGCATACCAGTCACCAATGGGAATGGCTATGCAGCGATAGGGCGAAGCAGTCAATCGGTAAGCAATTAAATCTCTTTATTCTGAGACACCAATTAAGCGTTTGTTGGTTTCTTTCTCAAACCTGTAGCTGGAGGTTCTGAGGTCACAACAGGGTGCAGGCGATATAACGCCTCCTATTCCTAAAACCTGTAACTGTAAGACTCATGCTGCTCATTCACACCTCATACTGGAAAATACAACCATTCAAAAACTTGTACTTAGGAAATACATTTGAAAAGAAAGTCACTGACGAAGCCGGTAATAACTTTAATAATTAGATTTTTTTTATTGAAATAATAATCATGGTCTTAAAGGTTTGCTTTCATCCATCTTGAAGAATTTTCCATTTGCAGCAATTACAGCCTTGCAGACCCTGGGTATTGTAGCAGTATAATTGTCAATTTATTGAGGTAATCTGAAGAGATTTCACAACATGCTTCCCGAGACCAGTTCGATTGTCTTGATGGGCACGTATTCCTGTATAAACATATGCTTTTACAACAGCTCAATTGGGTTGGGAACCTGTGCCTGTGCTGCCCGCTCCATAAATAGTTGTTTTCTGAACGTTTATTTGGATGACGATTGAGATTTTGCTTTTCTTTTCTGGTTGACCATAATAATGGTAAACGTTATTTTTAAATGTAAATACAACATGGTGCAAAACACTAGTAATGCTTCATAATAATGATTTGCTACAAAACTGACAGGATGTCGCTTGATATTCTAGAGAGTGTGTCACATTGTTGTTGAACTGCTTTCATTAAAGCTCAATGTCTTGACTTTGCCCAAATCCTGAATGTTTCATATTAAATTCAGTGTGGTGGTGTACAGTTCAATTACTTATGAACCTGACTCTATGTTTCTCAAACCGCTGTCTGTCCTGATGTATTTATCCTATTGCTCAGTTGTGCACCACAGCCTCCCTCACAAAAAGTTTGCGCTGCTTTGAAGGAGAGAGTAGACAACGTGGAGTGAAATCTTCACTTTGTTGGCACTTTCTTTCAAAGAATACCCTTCATGCTCCTCAACAAGAATAGACATGGATTTCAGAGGAAAGGTGAATGTTTTGCAACAATTAGAGTGCGTAATTAAACTAGAGTCTCCAGATACTCAACTACTCTTTAAAAAGTTTTTCTTTCTTTGTTTAATCAGCACCACCTCAAACTAAAGAACGTGGATCAGTGCCTCAGCATTCACTGGAACATGTAGACACCTTAGACTGAGACCAATACAAACCCACTTTTTAAACCATTGCTGTAATTCTCTAATCTGCATCTGACTGACTTGATTTCAACACCTATTAAAACTGCATGTAACATGCAACCAGACTAAATATCTTAGCGTATAAAATTAAATCTAAGCAATAGCTGAACAACACAACCGAGTTGTGTCAGAGGCGAGTGCCATCAAGCTGAGCACAAGTGGAAAAAAGACCATCTGCGAGTGTCATTTCAGATGTGAAAGTATTTTTGGCAACATTATCAAACGACTGTAAAAGATGCCAAAAGAAAACCCTTCTCTGACATTACTCTGTCAAACTGTCAGAAACGGTGTGTTTTATTTAGGACCATTGACTCTGTTCTTAATGCACCACAGACCGACTCTATCGAGCCTTCTCCTGCAGCCTTTCAAAACAAAACAATACTTTCTAGTTTTCCTTGAGAAGGTCTCCCCCACCAAGACTTGAATCTCTCCTTCTGCTCCCGACCCCTTTGTCTCTGCTCTGCTACCTTAGACCCTGTGACTCTCACAGTACATTGTTGGTCATTTGAAGCCTGCAGGGGTTTCCAAATGATGATGATGCTCTTTGACTCTTTAAAAAGGCTTAACAGATCATCCAGGTCATTCCAGAAAAAGGTTGTTCAGCGACAACTGGACTTTTTAGTTTCTTGATAACGTTAATATAAGATAATTTAATACGCACAGAATAACACAAACAATCTGAGGATCACTCCTAATGGAGGCAAACAAACGGGTACGCAAGGACAGCTGGGGGTCATCATCACTTCAAGGAACTAAAACAAGTCCAGATGCTGAACTTTTGGTTGATTCTAGTCTAATTTGTTCTTAGTTTTCAGAAAGAAAACAACAAAAGACAGAAAAGCAGAGACTCAAATTAAAAATCAGATGCCAAACATACAAAGCCCAAAACACCCAATATTGGCAAACCCCAAGGGAGCAGAAGAAGTAGCAGGAATGCCTTGGGTGAGCAGCCCAGAGGTGATAAGGGTCCAGGAATGGCCTGGGCGGGCATCCCAGGTGCAACAGGTAAGGAAGTGGCAGAGTTCCAGGCAGCTACCCCAGAGGTGACACACCAGGGATCTGGAGATCCATGGGTGGGCAGCCTAGGGGTGGAGGCCAGAGAGCTGCCCTCAAGGTCAGCGATGTTGGTCAAACAGTTGAAGGCAGATGGAAGACGGAAAATGGAGGGGAGGCTTTAGGCATATTGGCTTTTAACTACAGTTGTGCATAAATGAATGCATTGTTACCTTTTAAATCTTCCCTAATGCACGAAGTAGAAAAGCTATAACGGAAATGGAAAAGGAATAATGACTACATGTATGCGTTGGTAAAAAGCAAATATGTACCTTTTATTATGGGGGTTCATCAACGGGCTGCTCCGTGGTAGTGAAAACCGAGATGGTCTGATCATCCAGGGAACTGTTATGTGGATGTTAGTGAGTCATTTGACCGGAGACATACAGTACAGCTGTACTTGACTGATGAATGATGAAGAAGTGCTGCATTAGGAGACTGAATAAAAGACTGAGAGGAGCATGCTGTGCAAAGAATGCGAAGAAAAACCTGGTCAGTGCAATGGTGCCGTCATACAGAAGAGGATGTTTTGTTCAGAGTCGTATTGAGAGGACGCTGTTGAAAGGGCAGATTTAATGTTTATATTGCTTAACAAATGTCACCATAACCAACAAGCCAAGGAACAAGTAAACCATAAAAGAGGGTTTAAGTTGTTAACAAAGCCTTAAGTTTATCAAGTTTGGACTAACTACATCATTTTCTGGTAAGCCTTAGATGTGAAGGATTTATATTTTGAATAATTTATCATTTCTTGCAAGTCTGCCTGTTTTGTATTTTAGTCCATTTGTGTAGCAGTAAAACCCTGAAATTCGTAGATATGAGTTCATTACCCAGCAAAATCACTTAGATTTATCCTGTCTTTTCCTATTTGAAATAAATATGTGTCTGGGTCTACTGAAAACATTTCAGGCCCAAAGGTTCTACACAAAACAGTGTTGTTTTGAAGGAAACTTGACAGTTGCAGCATCTGTGTGTCTTGCCCTCACTCGCATCATCTGTTCAACACCCTCTCTGCCAAGTTGGACATGAGTTAAGCTAACTTTGAATTCTAATTGAGTTGGAACAGGTCACAGAGCTAAACCTCATGCAAAAAAAAAAGAGTATTCATCCATTTGACAGCCAGAGGACCTTGGCACCCTTCTTTTATCATCACAGTCAGTGATTTGGCCCTGCAGGTCTGCAGGTAACAAGGCCACTCTGTGTCAGCTTCTGATCAAGAGGTCGCCAATTATACAGCCATGCCTGCCAGGCAGCTCTACTGACAGACACGCAGCTCACTGTTTTGGTCTCAATGATTCCGAGGGATTTGCCCTAAAGAACGGCTACGCTCCTCACACACACACACACACAGATACACCAGCCACTCTTAAGGTTCCAATATATTTCCCCCATGCGTGTCACTCCTCACCTGATGTGAAATGATTACTGTGGAGCTCCACAGTATATTTTGTGAAATTGTGGGCTTTGCATTGAAAATAGGAATGAGATCTCATGTGAACAGTGTTTCTGCTCGGACCGGCAGGGACCAGGCTATGTATTTTCATCAGCATGAAGTGAGGAGGTCAATTCACCGAGCTGCAAATCACACACTAGCTGCGAAACATATGCAGTTGTTATAATCCATCTTACTCTGGTTGGTATGGTGCAATTCTCACCTGTTTTGCCCACCATTAAATTATCAGTAAAATCTAGACAATTATAGTGCATTAAAGTTTGCCTTCAAGTTTTATAGTAAATATCAAGATCTAGAAACCGTAACACTCCAGGAACACGACCAAAACAGACGGAAACGTTTAATTCAATAAGACCGGTTGTAAAAACTGGTGCAAGCGTGTGTGTGTGTGTGTGTGTGTGTGTGTGTGTGTGTGTGCACCAGGACTGTCGAATATTGCTCCTAGGAAATAGCCACAGCCTCACACTCTAAGTTGATATAAGACACCTTTGTCTGCTAGGTGATTGCGTTGGAAGCAATAAAAGTTGGTACAGTGGTATAACATTTCCGAAGTGCTGTTGCAAAGCCGTTGTTTATGATACATGCATACTGGCATATGTGGACAGTTTTTGCAGACAAAAAAAAGTGTTTTCTTTAAGAAAGACAAGAAACATATGGATTCTTACTTGTACTTATGTCCAACTCTTGTCAGACTCAGGGCTTTTTCTTGTTACCTTGCCTCTGCCTCTTTATTATTTGACTACGGTCTGTTTCCATTTTCCTTCTTGCCTCCTTTTGTTGTTTGTGTACTCGCCTTCCAATTCCTGACACTTGCCTGAACACCGACGATTGCTGCCTCGCCCTTGCCTGGTCTGTTTGTCTAACAACAAATAAAAGTTAGCTGTTTGAACTTTTTATCTGTGTTCTTGTAGTCATGCATCTGAGTCCTTGTTTGCTTCTGAGCTGTGACAAATGGAAACAGACTTGGCAAATAAATCATGATGTGCATGAAGATGCTCTGCTGCTTTTGTGACCTAAATAATTTATAAGCAGTCAGTAATATTGCTTTATTGCACAGCAAACGCACACATGTAAGTAGAACAGATAAAGAAAGAAGTGACAGCTGTCTCCAGCACTTTGTGACCCTGAAGCGGTAAAGATGGGGTCAGGCCTAGAGAGCTGCAGCCCTGCTTGTTGTCCAACTATCTCTGCCCTTCTCTCTGTTGATTAGCGGGACCAGGTATGTTCAGCCAATCAGAACCTGTAGGTGTCGGTGCTGGTTGGAAAACAAGCAGGCCTGCAGCTCTCGACGACCAGCACAGGCTACAGGAAGTCTGCCAACAGTGGTTGACATTAAGAATGATTATTTACAATTTGTCAGTGCAATACAATAAGAACAATATTCCCTTCAACAATTAGGAACAAAACTGCAGTACAAAGATAAAACAGATCTGTGTCATAAGTTCATCCTAAAACCCATTTAATATTACAAGAAATACATGTGTTACTTCAAAGAGATCAATAAAATATTTTTAGTGCAGCTCAGGCGTTGTTATGTTGAATACATTTATGAAGTGTTTACACCAGAGATGGGAGCAGAAGTAGGTAAAGCTTTTATTAGTTGCATATCTGTTCTGTTGACAGAGAAACTCTGGAAAAGAGCTCTGCGCTGCAGATCACTGCAAATCAGGCACTTCTCTGCATCTTTTTTAACTGTGTTTGCACTGAATGTGGTGAAACATGAGTGGTACGGTGGGTGGGCGCACATGCAGTATGTGTTACTCATATTACTCGGGTGCTGAATAAATCAGCTTAGGTCAGCATCGCAGATCAGGGGTTTCTGCGTGGGCTAAAGCACCCGAGCTATACTCAGCAGAGGTTAGCTGATCAGGTAAATGTATAGAGGTGTCAAAGTGAGCTTGAAAGATGAGCACATACTCTATTTTGAGCAGTGGATGACACTCACACAGGAAACACTATTGCCTGCTGCAATGCCAATGCATTAACAGAAATGCCTGCAGTTTGCATCCCCCTGGGAATTAATTACACGGGGAGAGGGTCCGGGTGTTCACTATTTCTCACCATCATTATTCCAAAATGAAATGTTTTCCCAGATGGAGGTCTTGACAGAGTGATGCTTACCTGACACGTCAGTGCACGGAGATGGGGGGAGGAAGATTTAACACCCCAAACTCCCCCCCTTTGCCCTTCCCTGTGCTCTGCAGCCAGTGAACAGCCATCAAGCACATATGGCTGACTGACAACTGGAAGTAAAATACTGAAGCCTTAAAAATGACCTCAACTGGTCAAATGCCAGAGTCAGACAATTTACACACACTGTAAGAAAAAATTTGTAGTATTTACGGTGAAATACCGGCAGCTGTGGTTGCCAGAATTTCACCGTAAAGAATAAAGTGTAAATGTATTAAACATTACTGTATAGTATCTTGGTATCCATAAATTTGATGGTCAAGAATTGTTGTTTTTTAACAGTAAATTACCTTGAATTAAAAAAAATATTGTAAACCTCTTTATGGTAATTCATGTAAAGAGGACAGACATTCTGTTAACTTGGTTACGGTCTCCCACTGCTAAATACAGTAAAACTGTTTAACATAATACGGTATGTTATTAAAAAGTTTAATATTACGGTAAATTACTGGCAGCTGTGGTTGCCAGAATTTCACCGTGGAAAATACAGTGATAATGTGGAATACATAACAGTATACTATACATAAAATTTGCAATGAAGAACTGTTGTTTTGTATGGAAAGTTACTATGCAAGAAAATAATATAATGTAAACCTGTTTAAGGTAATTTTTGTTTTAATGTGTTTTTATTTGTTAATTTATATATTTTAACCATAAACCAGTCTCCTAGTCATTAAACACGCTACAGTGGTGAATACATTTTCTTTATTTAAAAGTTCAAATTTACAGTAAAGTACTGGCAGCTGTGGTTGCCAGGATTTCACAAAAAAACACAAGGTCTAACAAATGAGGTAATAAACATAGTGCCGATTGGCATAGAATTTACAGTGATTGGCACTTTTGGTATAAATTGCTATAATCATCAATAAAAACCAATAGAAACTGTGATTGAATTAAATTACATTTTTTATATATAATAACCAAATAAATGAATAAATCTGAATAATATGAAACTTACATACAGTAACCTGTTAAAAAACAGCGTTTAAAGTTATCAAAACAACAAAGTACATAATAAACATTTGATACTTGCAGTGGTTGCTCTAGCATAAAGTGTCTTGGAGGGCAGTGGAAGCCATTCAGCATGGAAAATGGTTTCAAACGGCTTCAGAGAAACTGGAACAGGTTATGGATCCAATGTACTGGAGAACTTGATTAATGTTCAGATTCTTGGGTTAGCATTCTTTCATTGTGCCTGAGGACGGATACAAAGCACAGCTAAGCAAACTGCACATTTCAAACCTAAATAGACATACCTTCAATCAAGCACTATACAAATTCTCACATTTAACAACAGCTAATGTGAAATATTAATTTGGTCCATTGTTCATCATGTAAGAAACATTCAAGATTGTACAAAATTTGTGTTTACTACATTGCCATTATGTCGGTGCATTAATCTTGTAGGTTGTTAGGGATAAAAAAGAGAAGCTAAATTGCACATTATAATGGTTAGATTTACAATTGCGTACCTCTGATTAGCTTTGATGAGAAGTATCCATCTTGTAAGAAGTTAGGTGGTACAATCTCAAGCGTGAATGGTACATGGTGAATGGTATGTTCTGGAAACTGAAGCTCTGGCAGACGCAAGGTTTTATCAATCCCCTAATCGTTCCTGTTTTAAAAAAAAAAAAGTCAAGAAAAAGGAAGGAGTTGGGGAAAAAAAGGAGGTGGTTATCGTCATTGTATTTTTGTTGTTTACTGTACTATTGGTATTGCAATTGCTTTGCAGCTTACCATTTCTCTGGTTGTAGCAAGCCCACAAGGTCCATTCTTTCTTACGAAACTTTGATGGTCATCCCTAAAAGACGTAGAGGGTGAAAGAGACACATTACTTGTCTACAAAACATTTTTGCATTCATAAAAGTAGTAACTAAAAAAATAGAAGTTAAACATTCAGAAATAGTTGTTTCCGTGTTACTCACCTTCAAAAGAAGATACTTATATCTTAGGACTATGAATAATACCAGCTCTAAATGTACTCTGAATACTGGTCAAACTCTCTTGCAATGATACTTTATTTTAACATGTAAGCTGTGATATTTAAAAACTCAGCTTCTTTTTGTCATACAATTATAGTTAAAATGATAGTGACCAAAACAATCAAATATAATAAAATGTGGTCATTGTCAAATTTCTCCACTTGACTTTTAACACAGAATCTTACATTTGAATTAAAGTGTTTTAAAATAAATCAAACCAAAACATTTCCTGCTTTCAGGACGACTATAAAAATAACAATCTTGAACTGCTGAAAAAAAAAACTACACTTTTATGTAGTGTCACATTTGTAAAAGAAAAATTAAGCTTTTCTTACAGTTTTTGGACATGTCAAATACAAAGAGAATTACAAAATCCTAGCATTTTATCTTGCCAGTAACGGTTATAAATTCCACAAAACTAAACACTGACACATTTCAAGTTTAGTAAAGTTAACCTTGTTGTCATTGCTTCATTTTTTTTGTTTACCTACAATCAGTATGTTATTTGTCCTATAAACTTTACAGTGCAAAAAAAAGTCCAAAACTTCTAACAACTGAGCCCAGAACAGAAGCTCAGGACAAAATTCGGAGAGAAACCCAATTTCAGAAACACCAAAAAATAATTTCAATGTCGCTGGGTAACTGTTATATTAAAGTAAACACATCACATTGATGTGAAAGCGGAGACAGCAGTGCAACACGTCCATCTTTAACATGTCTCTCGCCACTCGTGATCTGAGAGATCTGCAATAAGGGTGAAGACTCTTGGGTTCACAGACAGTTGCTTCTTGTTCTTCTTTGTTTCCACCTTTGAGCCCTTTTCTGGGTTGATGGCGAAGAAGCACCTGTGTCAGTAAAAAATCAACAATCAATCACTTCAGAAACAATGTGCTGCTCGTAATTAAGTTAGTATGTTTTTTACTTGTTCACCTCTGAAGAAATTCGAGTGTTGAGCAAAGGTCCACAGGATAGTGAATATTGAGACAGTAGTAACTTCCAAACATCAAACAGATGGCAGTAATAAATGTTGGAATGTTGTCATTTACAACTTTACTGTCTATGGCAAGCATGAATCGCCTGGAAGAGTAGCAAGAATTTCCTGCACACAAATATAAATGACAGAAAAAGGAACATCAACCATTTTCTAACATTTGTGATTTTTCGCCATTAAAGTGGTATAAATTTTATACTTATATACTTGTCATGAAATAAAGTTAAGAAGTCAGAATGAAATGAATTAAATGAATCTTAGCTTACCACACACAATGATACATGGAGTTACTGGTAGGCCTTCTACTTGAATCTCATGTCCCACACATGTTTCTTCAACATGATGGAGTAGGTTCTCCTCTTTCTCATCAAAATAGGACAGGAGAAGAAGGACCATGTCCTTCACATCCTCAGAGCAGCCTTCTAGGTGTCCTCTGAGTACTTTTACTCTTGTGACAGCCTGCAAAACCCTTTTGCTCTTATCAGCACAAGTGTTTCGCATGAAATCCAGCAGCCGTTTTCCCTTTTTTTCCAGACATTTAAGGAAGGTCTCTTTCAGTGACACCGCAGTGAGCTCGTAAAAGTGGACTGCCATTCCGACCTCCTGGAACAAGAAAGGCCATTCCTCCAACAGGGATTGCAGGTCTTTTCCTTTGTTTATATCCTTGCGTTGGGAATAGTATGTACACTTCATGAGGTTTTTCACCTCATCTAGACTAATATTTGTCTCTTTATGAAGCCTCTTCAACATTTCTTTTTTCTCATCTTGACTTTCTATTGTCTCAGTCACTGGCAGGAATTTCATGTCCCACTTTACGCAACCATATGTGTCCTGTACAGCCGCCCTTCTTTCAGCCGGGACTTCATCTGTTTCATATTCATCTGAACACTTGCGCTTCCTTATCCTTGGTGATGAAGACCGCTTAACATTCTCTATTCTTGCTTGTAACTGCTTGACCAGTGAGTGATATCCTAATCCCACCACATCACCTTCTATGACATCTTGCAGTGACTGTGGGTACTTGGCAATCAGTTTTTTGGCTACTTCAGTCGAAGCTTGTTTACTGGGAGATGCACTTTTACTCATCATTTCAGAAGCAACAACACGGATCATTTCTCTTCTTAATTTTGGTGTTGGCCTCTTCCCCCTTTCCAAACACTGCATCAAAGCTTCTGGAAACTTATTCCATGGAACCTGGAAGCTGTCAACCCAATCTGAAACAGTAAGCAGTCGGCCGGGCAAAGGTGAGAGAGAGACGGAGGAGCTTGCTGATGAGGTAGGAGAGGCTGAATGGATGTGTATTTCGGTACTTTGTGCTGCTAAAAAAATAAATAGAAATTAATTGAGCAAAATGTATAATTGTTAGATAGACAATAAATGTGTACTTACAGTCTTTTTTCCATGCAGCCACCAATTTCCTTGCTTGTATCGGTCTAAGAACTGACAGCAAATCAGTCTCCTGGATGAAGTCAAAATCTTCTGTGGTTTCTACACCCAATGACTGTAGTGTCTCCATAAGAATATCAAGAACTGAAGGTGCAAGGTCTGGCAACACCTTTGTAATGGCATAATGTATGCTGCTTTGGTCCAAATCCCCCATTTCTGTATATGTAAATAAAAAGCATAATTAATCTGACAACACACTATGTTTTAACGGAATCATTTGACATCCATCCTTTATGTATGATGTCAATGGATAGAAATCAGCCATGGTATCTATGTTCAGACACAACACCTTTTCACTGTCTTTTCTAACAGAGTACAAGTGGTACTTTGGAAGAAACTCTGTTATGTACACTGATACTAGGAAATGAGCAGTTTCACCTTTTATCAAAATGAGCACTAGCTCACCAAACTCCAATGACTCAGTGTTGTCTGTGATAAGGAAATGTCCTTTCTTGTATGCTGTTCCTTTACATACCATTTCTACAGTGACCATAGTGTTGTTCTCTGTAAATCCAAATGGTCTGACCGCATCTTGAATGGCTTTACTGTATAGTGCTGGGCAAAATGGAGTACCACCTTTAACTTGCAAGGCAGTCTGACACATTGGTCCTGCTGAAAGATACGCTTGAAACATCTGATGCCTTTCAGAAAGTGTGAGGCAGAGGTTTTTGAAATTCTTCAAATTTCTAGCACATCTTTTGAAATAGCTGTGCTTGCTTTCAAATCGCATTGTCCATAGTCTAATTAATGGACCATATTTCAGAATCAGAGCTGGGTAATGCCGCAAGTAGTGATGCTTTGGTTTTAAGGTACTTTCTGGGAATAGAGCTTTCCTTGACTCTAAATATTCTTGAATAAGGATATCAAGGTATGCAACCTGAGGCACAGAAATTTTCTGAGCACAAATCAGGTCCACAATATCCTTCAGTTGAAGGAACAACTGCCACACATCATCTGTTTCATCTTTCACTTTGTCACCAATAATGAGAGGCAAGAGCCTTAAAAAGTTCCAGTTTTGTATCGCCTGTCCTGAGAGTTTAGCTGTATGAGCACTGACCTCGCACGGCTTTGAAGTGGCATCAGAGGCAGCGTATTTAAACTGTTTAATGCGCCGATTCAGAATGGAGTAAGTGAACCATCCTTTTTTCTTTACAAAATATTTAAGATACAGTGCAACATCATATGACAAAATGCCCTCAAAAATGTCATGTCCTAAACAAGGTGGCAAACCTGGTTGACAGACGTGAAAATAGTTTAAACTGTTAAAAACTGAATTAAACTTTACACCTTCTACATCTGGTGTACCTTCAGTATCAAGGCGTTCGACAGCAGAGTTGTACTTCTCAATGGTGCGTTCCACTCCACACAGATTGGGATCACCACCCTGAAAATCAGATCGTGTTATCAAGCAGTACCTACAGAAATGATGTGTGCGACTGAAGCTTTCACAGAAGCCACCAACGCAATGTGAGCCCAAATTATCGCCAGCAATGCAAAACAAGGTTCCTTTGACAACAGTTTTATCTGCTGCCACTATACCATTTTCCTCAAGGTCCTTCAAATCTGTTAGTAATTCAGAGAACACCTTAGCATGCCCAAACTCTTTGAAGTCTTTCTCTCTACATAATAACACAAGAGACATGTGATCTGTGTTAGACCGTACATGAACTGGCAAATTAGCAACAGACACATAAACTGCTAATACTTTATGTTTTGTCTTTGCAGAACCTAAAGGATTAACCACTTCAAAGGCGTCTTGGTATAGCAGTAGTTTGAAACATGATGGACTTTGGCCGAAGAAATGATTACTTTTTAATATCTGGCCATCACTAACGTCACACAGTACACCCGATGAAGACTCAGCTAATTGCGCTCCTGTCACACATTTCTGCCACAAATCAGAGTCTAACAAACATTTCAAAGTCTCTTTTAGAGGTACATAATATGCAAACTGGTCTGTTCTATTCTCACTTTGTCCTAAAAATATTTTCTTGGGCTCCACATAGTTGAACATTTTTTTGAACGACCGCGCTCTGGAGTATGTTGTCCTCATTGGCCCTGTGTGACATGCAGAAAACAGATCAGATCCCTTGACTGCATCACAGAGCTTGGCAATGTCCTCTACAGATAATGTCGTTTCAGTTTGTACAAGAGAAGCAAGTTTTTTCAGAGTATATGACAGACCTAACTCGTGTATGTTTTGCATTTCCTCGACAATGGTCTGAATGGTAGAAGCAGGTAGCAGAAATTGTCCCTGCAATTTCAAGTAGAACAAACTTATATTTCTGAGAAAAAGATCTCTAAAATCTTCTGATAATTCTAAATCATCCTCTTTTGGGCCTGTCTCGGTCCCTGCCTTAAAGACTGCAGGTGCAACATGACTTAATTCTGCTTCAACAGTAGGACATGACTGAGATGCATAATCCTTGTACAAATCACTAACTCCCCCTTCTGTAAAATCTTTATGTTTCCGTGACATGTGGGCGGTAAATGAAGATTTGACTTTGAAAACCCGTGTGCACCCTCTTAGTGGACAAGTCACCTCACGTCCTTCAACAATATGATCTTTCAAGTGAGCAATTAAAACTTTCGCGTCTGTGCACTGACGTTCACACATTTCCACTGCACATTTGAACGTGCCAACCGCCATCCGGAACGCAACAGGAGCGGGTGAAATGTGCTTTCGATAAAAATGAGCCTTGAAAGCCCCATACCTGGAAAATGTCTGCTTGCAATCGGTTCCGAAGCACCTAAATATACATCGCGGTTCATTTCGATGAAGTTTGCAATGAAGTACATAGCTCCTTAGTGTCTCCACTGACTTGCCACAGAAATCGCAATGTAACATTTTTTTCTCCGTGTAAATTAAGTGGCGCACGTTCGACAGTAAAGCTAGCTACAGTAAACGCTAGCTAATTAGCTAGCGTCTCTGGAAACGTGGTCTCTGCCAATGCACCACCATTAGCATGTAGTTCCTGGAAAACTACAAAATGTAACTAAATGCAAAACTGGTGGCGACCGAAATACAGACACAGGAAGACATGTCAAAGCAACAAGCAAACTAATGTTAGTTGATATAGTTACATTTTTTCAATGTCTAATGGCATACTTACAATAAAAAAGAAGTTTCACGTCTTGAAGGTTGGCTGGTGCTGGTCGCTGAGGCGAGTTCGGTTGTGGGTGGTAGTCAGAACTGGCGCTAACTGACTGAGAAGGGTTTTTTTTCTCTTCAAATCGCGGTTACGGTTAAATCACGTGACTACATGTACAACGTATACTTTTCTAAGAAAGTCAGTAAGTGTGTCAAAATACATTCTTTGACTGTTCTTGATGTTACAAACTGCATTAATTTAGCAATATTGTTGCATTATTTTTATTTTATCTCATTTTACATTAATAAACATTTCAGCAAGTGTTACAGCACATACAATTGGACAACTCAAATACCTTTCAGTCACTTACCAACTATTGGTAAGTGACCAATAGTTGGTACCAACTATTGGTAAGTGACTGAAAGAAAGATTTCCAAAGAAACTGTCTTTATTCTACTATATACCTTACAGTTAAGCCCATCACTGACTCACTGCACTCTTAACAAGCTAATTCACAATGGAGCAATATTATGAATTATCATATGTAAATCACATTCACAAGATGATTTGAAATAAAATGACTTAACATTATAAATCATTTGTTTAAAATATTTATTTTGGCAGTGAGTGTGGCCAAACACTCATACATTTATATTGGGTTGTGGTGACTGTGGAGCCTCATTGTTATGTTCAACAATCCAATTTGAGATGACCTGAGTTTTGTGACATGGAGCGTTATCCTACTAGAAGCAGTCATGAGAAAATTGGTTTACTGAAATGCACTAACAATAGTTGCTGTAGGCTTCTGGTGTTCTTTAGTACCAATTCTAGTTGGTACTAAAGAGCCCAATGTGTGCCAATAAAATATCCCGTCAACCATAACATCACTACCACCAGCCTGGACTCTTGATATGATAGATTTATGCTTTCATGTCATTTCATGTCACTAAATTATGATTCAACCTAAATGTTAAAAATGAAAATCTAAAAAATTAGACTTATTGGACCAGGCAACAGGTTTCCAATCCGTTACTGTCCAGATTTGGTGAGCCTGTGTGAATCGTAGTTTCAGTTTCCTGTTCTTAGCGGACAGGTGTGGCACCTGGTGTGGTCTAGGGTAGCTCATGTAGTTAGGGTTCCACATGTTGTATTTAGAGCCGTCACCTGGTGAGGCCGATAGAGAGCCTGCATCCCCTATCCACCTGTCAATCCCACGCTCTAATCTACCTTCACTCATGAACAAGGACCTGAGAAACTTGAACTCCTTCACTTGAGACAGGACTATAGCCTTAGATTTGGATGTCCTGATTCTTATCCCAGACGCTGAAGGGAAGAGCTGAATGTCACAGCTGGACGAGGACAACAGGACAAGATAATCTGCAACAAGCAGTGACCCGATCCTAAGCCTGCCCTTGTGGAGTCCAACTCCCAGTGGAAACAAGTCTGACTTACTGCCAGCAATGCAGACCAAGCTCTGACACAGTTGTACAAGGACCAATCAGCCCTTAATAAGAAATCCCCAGGACACCCCGAGGGACACAGTCAAATGCCTTCTCAAAGTACACAAAGCACACGTAGACTTGTTGGGCAAACTCCTATGCACCCTCAAGGACCCTGTTGAACTTTTTGACCACCTGATTCTAGAGATGGAAGAGCCCACTTCCATGTCGCCAGGCTCTGCTTTCTCATTGGAAGGCAGTTGGTGGAATTAAGAAGGTCTTCAAAGTACTCCACCCAATGACCCAAAACATCCCGAATCGAGGTCAGCAGCGCACCATCCCCACTATACACTGCATTGACTTGCACTACTTTCCCCTCCTGATGGTGGACCAATATTGAAGTCAGCATAGCATAGGCAACCACTGAAGGTGCATTCTGCTTGGCCTGTAGGCCATCAGAGCCCCACTGGCTAAAAGGCATGGTAGAACTCCTTTTTCAGCTTGATAGCATCTCTCACAACCAGTGTCCAACAACGGGTTCAGGACCTGCCACCATGACAGAAATTAACCATCAGGCCATAGCTCAGGTCAGCCACCTCTACAATGGAGGCGAGGAACATTATCCATCTAGGCTCAATATTAACCACCTCCCTCAGACAGAGTTAAAGCTTTGCCTGAGGTGGAAGTTGAAGCTTGTCTTGACAAGGCCTCTGCCAGATTTTCCCAGTTGACCCTCACAATATGTTTGGGTCAACCAGGCCTGATCAGCATTCTCCCCCACCAACAAACCCAACTCACCACCAGCAGTCCCCAGCAAGTTTCTAGCGCTTCCTCCAAAATGGCCTTTTACCATTAATTATGTCACAAATTACTTTTGTCATCGTAAATGTTAGAATTACTGGGACTGTAAAAATTAAAGTAATCTATTTTTTATTTTTCATCCATTCACCGTATTTACTACTTAGATATACTGTTTTGTTAAATCCTGTAGTCTGATCTTACAATGTTTTAACATTTTATTACTGTAAAACGAAGGTATGTTTTAGTTGATTGATGTATGGTTGTAAATTGTAAATTCAAAGATAGAAAGCATGAAAATCTGTAATTTAAACAGAATTATTTTGTTAATTGTAGGGCGATTAATTGCAAATAATGTTACAGATTATTCCAATTTTTTTTACGAAAGTTTGACATATTTAAAGTAAATTAAAGTATTTTCGACAAATGAATATTGTAAAAAAAAAAGGAATATACCATCTTTTAATTTACAGTAATTTAACATATGTATTACAATTATTTACTCTTTTCTGGTTTAATGGTCATTTACCGTTGCCATTTCATAGTTATTTACCGTACATTTCACGTACATTTTTTACAGTGCAGAGTAGACAGCAGAGCAAGGGCACCGTCAGCACTGGAGAGACTGAGAAAGGTCCCAGATTTTAATGTTCCAACGA
>JAUMTR010000011.1:1332882-1415778 GCA_032270685.1 Microctenopoma stevenorrisi
TAACAGCTGCATCTAACTTCATCTGATCCATTCTGATTTGCCACCTGCCAACTTGTTCAGGTCTCCTTTAAGAACTTGTTGCTGAGACTGCGGCTCTCATTAGGTTCACTTCACGAATGACCAAAAACAGGTGAGTAGATGACTCTGTACAGCTCACACAACCTTATCCAGGAGTTTGCACATGACTCTTCTGTTTCTTTTTTAATTAAAGATTACGAAACCAAAAGGTTATGTTTTATTGTAAAGGGGGTTAATTAACACTGTGGGCTACACATAAGGTGGGTGCTGGTGAAAGTCAGAAAATTACCTGATGACGCTGTCCAAGATTACTTCAAGCTGAAGTAATCTGTGTTTTGCCGCTCAGGGTCAGAGTAACACACTTTAAGCCGAACAGGGACAGTTTGTTAGCTCATAACGTGGATATGACAGCTGCCTAATTACACAATCACATCCAGAAATAGAAAGCAGCATTAATACAAAATGTCCAAATAAGTGGAAGTGACAGAAAAGTTGATGCTCAGCTGATGGGTAATGTAATGTTACAGAATCACACTGAACAATTTAGTAATGAACTTCCATTATGTTGGGGGCCAGGGGGCCGGTTTCAGCCCCAGGCCTTATTGTGGTGGTATACTGTGTTGTCCAGTGTGTCTCTGTCCTCAGACTGTATATAAAGGAAGCACTAGCTCCTTGTAAGTCGCTTTGGATAAAAGCGTCTGCCAAGCAAAGTAAATACTGAATGTCAAAGATCACCAGAAGTGACACAATAATCCAACAAACAGCACATTAACTGCGTTATCTTTAGTGTTTAATAAAAAGACCTTAAACAGTATCTCATACATAATAATAAGTGATTCTTTAAACTAAGAATGATAGAATGACCTTTGTATGAAAATAATAGAACAATCTACAAAACAGACAGTTGTTGTTGTTGTTGTTCTTATTGTTTTTTAAACAATGCATTTAACCATCAGCTCTATATTCTGCAATTACTGTAGAATAGACAGAAGATTAATTATTATTTCCAATGTTTTCTAATTATTATGGCTTAAGGTGAAATATGAGAAAATATTTATGTTCTTTTTCTAAAAACAAACAGCAGTGAGAATTATTAAATTATGGGCACATGCATACACTATAGTCATGCACGTAACACAAATATTCTCTAAGCAAACCCCCACCGTGGATCCAACTTCACTGGAAAGAACGATAATGTTATTAAAGTAGGGAAAAGACACACACTCACTCACAACACACAGGGGTGTTCTGTGGTGAACTCGCATGGGAAGGGAGGCGGTTCCACCTCAAGGATCTGTGAAGGCCGATGCTGCGCAGAGTCACGGAGGCCGGGTGCATACAGATGACTGGGTGCTTGTATGGGTGTATGCTGGGGAGGAGGCGGCTGCTGTATACAATATGTATGCTGGGCTAAAGGGCACAACATAATACTTGAGGGCGTTGGGACTGGGATTATGAGCAGAAGAGGGAAAAAGTACATCAGGCTGCAGAGAAAGTTACGTGATGGATACGTGAAAGCGCTGCCGAGGGACCGAGATCAGACACATTATCAACAATCTGTACACATCACTACTTCTGTTTCTGGGATGTAGAGTTCAGCGGTAGGACTGACTCAGACCTGGAGCTACTCCTAGTTTTTAAGCACAATGAAAATCACAACAGTTCAACTCAGTAAAATGAATTATAATTATAAGAATACACCTAAATGTCGTACATAAGGACACAAAGTATGCCACCGAATACTGCAGGAATACTACTTCATTAGAAAGGGTACCAATGGGAAAGGGAAATAAAATGTTTCATTCAGACGTATTTCAAATGAATATATATCCACTTTCCCCTAACGCTGAGCGGTTGAGGCAGATGACCCCCCCACCCTAAGTCTTCTTCCATTAAAGGGCTTTTTCTTTTCCACTGTTGCTTGATGTTGCTCGAGGGGAATTTGTTGTTTTTTTCTTTCCATAACTCTGAAAGGTCGTGACCTTAATAACCCATTGTCATGCTGTGGCGTTCCTTCCAGTCTCTCTCTGTTCTCCTCTTCCATCTCTGATAACTGACAAAGCAAAATGTTTAGATGACAGATGAGGATCATAATCTCTCCTCACCAACACTTTATTTTTATTATTCTTAAGACAGTTTCCCAATAAAGCGTTCCTTATGACTGAGCCCATTCAGCGTCAAACACACTTTTGTAAGTTCCCTTTATGTGCAGCATTGAATTAGCAACAGTGCAGAGTCTGAGAGGACCCAGAGGACCCAGAGGACCCAGAGGACTCCCAAAAGCCTCATCTGCTAAGTTGGCGACCTTTTTTTTAATTTCACTTTTTCTATTGGCTTCCTTCTCATAGTGGCTTCCTTCACTATAGGGGCTGAGCATCCACACCTTGGTTTTTATGGGCAGTGTTTTTCCTTAGATTTCTAAATGGCCTGTAATTCTCTGCTGCATATAATTTTCCAACATACAAATCAATAAAGCACAGGAAAAGAAAGTATGGAGAGGCTTTAAGGTCCAGCAGCCTGTTTCGTTGCCCTAGGACCCGTTGTTGATCTTTTTTGGGGCATTGATAGAACTATGCATGTGTGACCCGAGCCCCACGTTCCACTTAGTCTTCAGAGATACTATAAACCAGTTTAAATCCCCATTATTAATAGTTATTTATAACTACATAAACCCCGTGCTCCGCCGCTCTCCTCTTAACCTCATACGTGTTGCTTTTCTTTGGCATGCAGTGCATGACGAGTCACGGTGGACCCTGTGCATTAAAGTGCCCCACCAGCAGATGCTGATAGTCACATCTCTGGCTGTCTGAAAAGTCCATTTACTCTAAAGTGCTCTGTTAATTTTCTACTTGACAAACAATGCTTCATTTATCTCAAAACGTTTGCATTCTGTACTAAGCTCAAGGCTGACAACACCTTGGTAAGTGTGAAACCAGGATCTGCAAACACTCCTAAAATAACGCGCTCTTAAAAGCAGCACAGAAGTAAAATAAATATCCATGTCTGGGCGAACAATAGGATTTAAACAGTAATTTGTTAATTGCTGCTGAATTAGTAGAAGACAATTTATCCTTAGGCTTAATTTAATTAGTTCCATGCCTGAGGATAGGAGGAACCCATTTTATTGTTAGAACTATTCTTTTCTCTGGTCTTCTGTGAAGAAACAGTCCAGCAGGTAGCACACACCGGCAGAGTCTGTCAGTCTGTGGAGGAATAGAAGGCCCCAAAAGAGTTCTGTTGTCCATTATACATTAAGAGTGTTATTTAGGGAGAAAAAGACATCGTAAGAAAAGAAGTTGCACAAGAAAATCTAATGAACAGTGGAAAGACGGTTTATCTCTCCAGAACATATGGAAAAATAATACATTACTAAATAAAACTCGGTCCTCATGTTTACAAATTTATAATATGAACCTCAATTTCTACAATTCCATATTTTATGCTGGTTGCTGGCTGGATTGACAGAAAATAGTTTTAAAAAAGATAAAATGATCAACTGAAACTTCTTAAAGAAAAAAATGCATGTTACAGAGAATCATAGTTCTAGGTGGAGCAAGCTTATATTTTCTGACTTTTAAGGACATTTTGTGTCTTAGAAAGAGAGCTTTACGGCGTTCTTCTCTGTCCCTCAATCCATTGTCACGGTTTATAACAACATCTCTGTATCTGTTTCTTCTGACAAGCACATGTTCATCTGAACTGAGAGACCCAGCTGACAATTCAAACTGAGTCTAGTGATGACACATTCATCACCCACAGTCCAGTGATCCATCCAAAAACAGAAAATGGGCAGTTTCTGAAGCAAAACTGCACCTCTAGACTGATTTACCAGTCCTGTGACCTGTGTCAACAGAACATGAGAATAAGAGGTAAGAAAAGATACCAACCTAAAAACAAGAGGGGAGGGGGAGGGGGGGGGGTTATGTTGTAGAGCAAGTTTCTGGAAAACCGCACGATGAATGGATAGATCAGTTTTATCTGAATCAATGTTGTTCATATGTTCTTCTTTACATGTATGTTAATGGTAAACATATCCTGCAGTACGTTTTCATTCATGAGAGGGAAAACAGAGGAGCAAGGGCGAGGTTCTCTCGTTCTTCTCTTCGGGCTGAGACCGGGTTGAGTGGAGACAGTTCTTTTGTCCTCCACAGTGGGTAACACAACATTTCCAATGCCAAAGTGGAGAAGTGAAGTAGGTAGCGAAGGAAACATGAGGCCAAGACTCACCAGTATGGGGACTGTGCAACGGTGCTGAAAAGAAGAGAAGATCAGTCTGTAGAAATTGGCAAATGCTGAGTGTCTGTTCCCTCCCTGCCTCAGAACATTGCCAAGGAGGACAAGCTGTCTGAGGCAAAGATGACACAGCAGCACAGAACAAGATTTGAAAAGAACTCCCAATAAAAGGAAACTGGGATATCTGAATAAACACACCTTTATGATACCTTCAGACAAAAGGAGATCTTCAGATAATAAATATTAGGAAGCATCGTCAGCAATATTTTGAAAGTAATAAATAAAGTAATAAAGCTGAATAAAGATTTTTCACGTCTTTGTATCTGGAAAACAGAGTACCATGCCTTTCGTACCATACCGCGCCACCTAGACCAAACTTCTAGGAGGGAAATTGAAAAACGTGCTGGTCGACCCTCTTATGATTTCTTAGATCATGGGATCATGGACTATCTCACAGGTCGCCCCAGTATGTCCTCCTGCAGAACTGTGTGTCTGCAGCACAGGCTCTGTCCTGTACACATCACACTTGCTGGGGCAGCAGCTTGAAGGGGGCAGACACCAACAGACTGGACATATTAATCAGAGGGGCTGGTTCAGGTCTTGGAATAGAGCTGGACCCTCTACATGATGAAACTGGGAAGAGGCTCCTGTCCAAACACCTCAATCCTGTACAATTCTCTGAAATAAGCAGGTAAGAGAGTCTCTGGCTTCTAAGTAGAGCAGAAAGTCTTTCTCTGTGGAAAAGGTACCTTTTCAGTTCTGTTTTTAGCCCCGGTAAGTCACACAGTAACCCGTGGCATTAAGACATACTGGGGAACTGGTGCAGTTGAAATTGTTGTAGGTCAAGGAGCTTCTCGTGTACTTGGAAGCTGTCTCTTACTCTCGTCCATGTTTTTAAGTGTTGACATGTTGCTGTGCAGTTTGCTCCCTCCTCGGTTATATTCCATCATGCCTGAGTTATATGTGTTGTGGCCAGTGAAATTGGAAAGACAATGCAGGCAGGCCAGTGGTCTGAGGAAACAGAATTTGAGAGCTCCTATCTGAGTGCTTCCATGGGGAAACGTGTCCTTGACATTTGACACTTGTTCCTGTGATTGAAAGATGCAGGACTGTCTTCTGCGTTCCTTCCTACCATTATCTTCAAACTTTATGAAGGTCTCTCTGATGGTACCGCTGTTCAGAACACAGCAGAGCTCCAGCATGAGTTGATTCACCTAATATGATAGAAACAAATAGTGCTTTCTCTGTGTCTTCTTGTATTCGTCTTGTCTGTCTCCTGGAAGCTTCTCCATTCTTCTGAGGCTCTGCTGGGCGACACGGCAAACCTTAAAGTAATGGAGCATCAGGATGTACCATTCCGGTGGAGTCTGTGTGACTTCTGTAGGGTCCAGGTGCCAGTAGTGACACTGACACTAGTTAAATGAAAACCTACTGAAAAGCAGTCATAAAAAGATGAGGAGGGAAAAATGTCTGTGGCCTCCACCAGTGGGGTTACTGATACTGATTAACAACCCCCTCTAATACCTGACCAGATTAACCATTAACCCACTTGACTCAAAACTGTGATCTGATTAATACATGTTCCTCTAATTCTGTGCATATAGTTGTGACTGAAGTATTTTATTGTCAATGCATTTGTAGGCTGGGTATCCACATATTGAGGGTCTAGTGGCCCTGCTGTGCAGTGGATGGAGAGTGGAGTGCAGTGTGCATCCACTGCACAGCAGGGCCACTAGACCCTCAATATGGAGGCTGCAGTGCAGTAACGACCCCATGCTGAGGGATTAGAGTGTGTGTGGCTGTGAGTGAGTGAGAAACATGTCAGTGGGTGTTTGGAGATGGATGGAGGTAGGCGATGGTGTGTGAGCATTTTTTTATTAACTTCCAAACCCCTGGATGCATTAAGCATTCTGCTGCGCTCGACACACTCTGAACCTCGCCATCAAAAGAGAGCGGCTGCTCTTATTGCATAAGTTCTTATTGATCGTGGGTTAAGAGGGATAAACACATTGATTCATGTCATGTTCTGTGTGTTAGTTTGATTTGCGCTCAGCGTGTCTGGCTTTTTATCTGAACATACGTCATCGCTTTAACTCACACAAATTGGTCAGTCCAGAGAATGATGGAATGTGAACAGTGAGGTAACAAAGATATGACTCACACAGTAAAGCTCAGTGTGTTTGCCAATCTCTTACATGTGAATTCATCCTGACCAGTCTGCACAGCTGATGATTGGTTGGCAGGAACGTCTGGTGGTGCACTGCTGAACATCCCAACCTTAGCTATGACATTACTCTCTGCTGTACATTACTTTGGGGTTCATGTTTTACTTTGGGACTAGAGCTTCTGAAGAGTTTTGGAAACTTTACAATTATGAAAATACTTTTCTTTTGTAACTGGCCTCTTTGCAGCACGTCTTCTGACCCTCTGAAAAGGTTGGTTTTAGCTCCTGTGCCTCTTGCTGATGTACTTCTGGTCCATTCTTTCAGAGGCTACATAAACAAACCATAGCTTTCCAATTTCACTTAGCAGTTCTTTTCAGAATAAGAACATACACGTCTCTACACGCACAGTTAAAGCATCCTGTTTTATATCTTGTATAAGAGAGGAACATTTTTCTTGCGACTGCGGGTTGGGAATACAAGTGCCCTAAGGTCAAACTGTTGGATGCTGAAAGCAGAACGTAAAGGTTTAGAGTTCAGGTTGGGGAATGGCTGGCAAAAAAAAAAAATCCTAATTCTTTAAATTCTTCCATACACTTGTTATTTTATTTGCAGTATGTTTACACGGAGAGTGTTTTTCATTCCGTGTTGGGTGTGTTTGTTGGAATCAATAAGCTATTCTATATTAACCAGTCTAGCTGTTTCATGATAGCCTGTATTGTATTTTACTGAAATAATTAAGTTAGGCTATGAACACACACACACAATGCAGACCCAGAGTGAGCACTGGGTTTCCGTGCATCCTCTTTAGAAAGAACGACTGGGCTGCTCTACTGATGTGCTCGGAATGTCCATCTCTGTTTCACCCAACCTATGGACAGATGGGAGCGCTTGTTGAAAAGCTAACGCAGCATCCTACCAAAATAACCTTTATAATCCCATATATCCCATCTGTGAAACCTGGTACTTTTGATACCACTGAATTTTGAGATGGAATCAGCTGAAATCCTAGTGCACGTGCAAATTTATTGCTTCAAAACACCAGCTACCAAAAGTATAGGTCTAAATGCTTGTGCTTTATGTGAACCTATATACAGTAATTATTAAAGATTGAATAATCTTCACCAATAATTGACTGTGTGGAATATGTGCAGTGTGTTTGCCTTGTCTGTTGAATTGCGTTCCCTTTATCTACTTTTAGGACTAGAAACCGATCGATCAAAGCAGACGATCTCTTAACATTTACGCAGAAATAATAACAAATTTAGGTTTAGAAATTCCACTTTTAATTGCTTCCGAACATGAGAAACTTTCCAGCTAGAAGAGAAGAACATCTTCTGCATAAGTATATATATATATATATATATATATATAAAAAACTAAACAGCTGTGAAATCAGGACGGCTTGTTGCTCAAGTGGGTTTGACGATTGCATCATTGCCTTGGTCCAACAAGGGCTCCATGCCTCCATGTCTGGTAACAAAAACACTGTTCCAGAAGCTGGGGAGTGGGTTATTCCCATGTGCAGCCGCATTGTCGGGTCATTTTCTCTGCTAACTTCAGTTTAATTCAGTGTATGTAGCAGTAAATCACACAAATCCACCATTTACAGTATGAGGTTCATGAACCTAAAGAATGCAACTATAGGTAAAGATGTGTAGAACCGGGCTCAGGGTGGGCGGCCAGCTGCACCGACCAGCTGAGGTGAGCGGAAAGATGAGAGAGAAAAGAACAACAAGCAACAAAAAAACAACAACCAGCAGCTGACAAACACTGGGCAGGTTGGGAGGGCCATTAACTGCACGCTGGGTAATGACATGGAGAGAAGAGGAACTCAGTTTATATATGAGATCCTCCAGGAGACTAGTACACCTATACCTGAGCCATCTCTAACTATAAGCTTTATCAAAAAGGAAAGTGTCTGCCTCCCGACCTTTAACTGGGAGCTGGTTCCACAAGAGAGGAGCTTGATAACTAAAGGCTCTGCCTCCCATTCTACATTTGGAAACTCTAGAAACTACGAGTCGCCCCTTCAGTAACACGTCATATTTTTATGCTCTGGCTCAAGCTGATCTAGCATGTTTTAGCCCAAAACCTATTTGTGTTATAATTAATTCTTGCTTGCAAGGAATAATCTGCATGAGAGGGTGTTAACTGAATGTGCTGCCAGGAGGTGCACTCCAGCTGGCTGTGGAAAATTGCTGATCTGAAAGCAAAATCATCCACATACAATAATTACACATAGGCGCACAAAGTGTTACCTTAAAAAAAAATCTGCACATGTCCTGATCAGTCGTACAACAGAATAAGCTGTTAATCAGTAAGAGTGCTGCACATGCTTTGTCCAGCCAGGAGAAAGGGTTGTAAGCATCACATACACGTGACCGACAGCGAGGTCCACAGACCAAGAATGAAGAGTCTGCTTATTGAATGAAAATAAAAGACAGGACAGCGTGAAAGCAGCCACGTTGAGGGCTGTGACCCACGCTGACCCACACCGGCAGCTTGTCACAATTGTGTTATGTTCCTTTATCCCAGATTAGGCCTTTTGTATTGTGAACTTCTGAACAGGTAATCTACTTACACTCTTTAATCAGATGAAACGTGTGGTGTTAGGGTGTGTGTGCCCGCTCGGCAACTTAACCATGTGCTGGCCAATGTCACCTTGTGAGGTTTGTCACACCAACACACAAACTGGGAGAGTGGCGCTCAAACATGATGCCTTAAGGACACCTATGCGTGCAGAAATCTTTGAGCCGGTGACTCTCTTGTTTTGTTTTTGCGTATTGACACAACACGTCTCGCAGCTGTCCAAAACCGAGTCCAAAATAAACCTGCGAATGATCACTTCAAGACACAACCGCCAAATGGTGAGTGGGCAGGAAGAGTTTTTAAATATGTGTTCACAGAAACCCACCTCTCCTGCAGAGCTGCCCACGAGGAGAACTTATTTTTGGAACACACACTCACACATCCATAAATCCATAAACATGCACACACTTTTTCTTCTGTTTCCACAGTGTATTGCAATATGCAGCTCCTGTAGCCAATAAGGTGTAAATCAAATTCTCTCCCTCTGGTAAAATTCAAGTTGCAACCAAATGGTTGCCTTCAAGGCTACAGGGTGTGGATCTATATTTAAACCTAATACCAGTGTTTAAATTCCTAAATAATTCATTAAACCTACTCCAGTATTTTTGTATGTAGTGATAAAATCATTGCAAACAAATCATAATGAGGCTGTAAAATTATTCTATGCTCTGTTTTCTTTACAACTACAAGAACTTCAGTCATCATATAATATTAATCACAGCAATAAATGTGAAGTGTTAAAAGGGCAGATTCTTAATTTAGAAAAAAAGAAAAATAATAAAAAGGCTCAGTTTGGAGTTCACTGTGTCAATATGCCACTGAGTCCTCTCCAGCACCTTTCACACGTGGAGTGCCTTAAGTTTCTGTTTGTGGGCCTCTTTTCATTGTACTAAGTTCAGTTTTCTGTAAACATGGCATTGCATTAGACGTTTATCCTGACAAATCTATGTGCCTCTTAAACAAGAAATACGCGTTCTGCAGAACAGTGTATTGCAGAAATCCAAGCATGGAGGTAAGTGACTGCTAACTGAAATGCTGCTGCTCGGCTTTTAACAGGTACAAAGGAAAAACACATTATCGCAGTCTTAGCCTACGTGAATTGTACATCAGACAGGCTGACTCACTTCTTGTTTTTAAGACCTCTGTCCTGGCTTTTGAATCACTTTTTAGGTTTTTGTTTTACTGTCTGTTGTTATGTTTGAAGTGCTTTTTAAATTATAAATATTATATAATAAGTAAGTAATGCAATACCCCTATCAGGTATGTTCAGTACAGCAGTGGTAGCTAAAAAGGACAAGAACTGCCCACCTCTAGATAAGATGCAGCATGCTTTATGCTACATGGGACAGTGGTGGATCAGTAGACAGTGGTCGCCCATTGAGGCCACTCTTCTCCAGTGATCTCAAATAACACATTGAACATCCAACCCATCCAAAAAAAACAGCTATTGAGTGCTAGTCACAAGCCTTCAAAGTCTGATGCTGTGTGGAGATTTAAAGTGTCTTTTGGACATTAATAGTAGACGATTAGCAACAAGCCTCTTTCCCTGGCCATGATGAGTCAGAAAATTGATGTTCAAGTTGCCCTTTAATTGCATTTCTAGACGCAGAGGTTATGTTTGACAATCATTGGTGAAATTAAGCAAATAAAGTCTCTTCATTTTT
The DNA here is from genome assembly GCA_032270685.1 of Microctenopoma stevenorrisi. Classification (NCBI taxonomy): domain Eukaryota; kingdom Metazoa; phylum Chordata; class Actinopteri; order Anabantiformes; family Anabantidae; genus Microctenopoma; species Microctenopoma stevenorrisi. The sequence goes on from JAUMTR010000011.1 coordinate 1,343,552, forward strand.
TACCATCTTCCTGCAGATTGTTTAGAGAAATACAGAGCACAGAGAAGTAAGATAATTTGTCCAAATCCTGACCCCTTTTATCCCCTAGGTCTCTGAAAGTGAAATCAACAGACTAATAAATCATTTTCAGAGTAAACTATTGCATCTAATTTTGTAGCAGGGCCTTTATTTAATATTCACAAAAACACATCCTATTGAACACAGATAAGAAATTACAATTATGTTTAATAGATACGCACATTCTCTTTTTAATTACTGACAAGCGATAAAATATTCCCATCAAATGATGGAGCCATTTGCGTGTGGATGAAACAATTCCCATTAGAGGCACTAAGCTGATAAGTATTGCCGGCAAGGTGCATTTATTTAAACCCTTCCATCATTTGCTGATGGGTAGATGAGGTTTTATGGTTATCAGGTAATCTCTTTCTAACGACCACTCTAATTTGTGTGACTGGAGTTTGCGCAATGTTAAGTGTTAAATTAAAGGGGAGGTCAGTTTAAATCCAGTTAAGAAAAATTGTTTCATGAACTAGCCTGGTTCTGCAGGAGGTTTCTTCTATTAAAGGGAGTTTTTCCTTTTCACTGTCGCCTCAGTGCTTGCTCAAGTGGGACATTTTTCTGTATATATGTATTTACATAATGTGTAAGGTCTTAAACCTTGAGATGACTTATGTTGTGGTCCTATATAAAAGAAAGAGAAAAAACTAATAGCCTGCAGTCACCTTGTACCTGTGGTAGCTCTTCTTCATTTTTAAAATATCACCTTGGATGATGACATGTAAGTTGAAGAGAGCTAACAATGATGTCACAAAAGAAGAAGAAGAAGAAGAATCCACTTTATTGTCATTGATACACGTTACAATGAAATTGGTCCTCTGCATTTGACCCATCACCCCTGGGGGAAACAGTGGGCAGCCACATGGCGCCCGGGGAGCTAGCGCTGGGTGTCTCGCTCAGGGACACACCTGGCATGGACAGGTGTGTGGGCTGGGTGCCTCAGCTGGGAATCGAACCCAGGTCTGCTGCTTTCCCAGCCCTCTGCCTTAACCTGCTCTGCTACCAGGCCGCCTAGATGAAAAAGAAAAAGATGAAAAAGAAGATGTTATAGCAGATATTTTGTCCATTGCATCAATGTGAGAATGATGTTATTGATATTGAGATGTCATGTCAATAATAACATGTTGCATCTTCCTGTTTAGATAAACCGTCAACATAACCACCCATTCATCCATTAGCAACCACTTATCCAGGTCATGGGGGCAGTAAACTAAGCTCCGTCTCCCCTGGCACCTCTTTGGGCTCCTCTGAGGCATCCCAAGGCATTTATCAGCCAGCCGGGGGATGTTATTCTTCTAGTGTGTCCTCGGTCTGGGGTCTTCTCCCATTGGGGCATGCCTGGAGGGAGGCGTCAGGGTGGCATCCTGACCAGATGCCCGAACCACCTCAACTGACTCCTCTCCATGCAGAGGATCAGCGACTCTACTCTGAGTCTCTCCCAGATGACCAAACTCACCCTATCTCTAAAGGAGAGTCCACCCACCCTGCAGAGAAAACTCACTTGGCCTGCTTGTATTTGCGATCTTGCTATTTCAGTCACTACCCAGAGCTCGTGGCCATAGGTGAGGCTAGGAACGTAAATCGGCTGGTAAATCGAGAGCCGCACCAATCCACACCTAGAAATTCTGTCCATAAAACTTGTGAATAGAATTGTTGACAAAGGGCAGCCCTGGCGGATCCTGGCGCACTGTTCCTCCTGTATTCGAGATTCGACTATTGATTGGACACTCTTATGCAGCACCCCTGCATAGACCTTCCCAAGAAGGCTGAGGAGTATCATCCCCCTGTAGTTAGAGCACATCCTCCATTCCTCGTCCTTAAAAAAGGGAGAACTATCCTGGTGTGCCAATTCAGGGGCACTGCCTCCAATGCCGTTGTCAACCAAGACAGCCCCACAACACTTTGAGGGGTCACAGACACCTCAGAGCTTCACAACTACCTCATTAACCAGCCACTGATATTGACAGGCTCACCCCAGAGTTCCACTGTTCTCTGGTTCGGAAGACATGCTGGTGGGATTGAGAAGATCCTTGAGTTATTCCTTCCATTGCTTTGCTTTACTTTGTTTTGCTTGGCAGACACTTTTATCCAAAGCGACTTACGAGGATGTGGATGTGTGCTAGCACTGGGTGTCTGGCTCAGGGACACACCTGGTAGGGAATGGATTAGGAGTCAGACGGGGTTCGAACCTGCAACCTTCTACATGCCAGTCTGACGCTTAACCCATTGAGCTACCAGTTGCTACTTATTGCTCAATGACGTCTAGAGTTGAAGTCAGCAGGACCCCACTTCCTCTGTACACAGTGTTGGTGAAGCCTCCTGAGATGCTTGATGGTTTGCCAGAACGTTCCCAGGGCCGATTAAAAGTAATTTTCTATGGCTTACCCAAATTCCTCCTATGCCCGAGTTTTTGCCTTTGCAACAGTGAGGCTGCTGCATGCTTGGCCCGCAGGTACCCATCAGCTAGTTCTGGAGTCCTACCGGACAACGAGACCCGACAGGACTCCTTCTTCAGCTTGAAAGCCTCCTGGACCTAAAGTGTCCACCACCGGGTATGCTGCAACGAAAGGCACCGACAACTCTACAGCCACAGCTCTGCACTGCTGCTTCAGCAATGGAGGTTCAGAACATGGTCCATTCAGACTTAATATCCCCTGCCTCCCTCGGGATGAGATTGAAGTTCTGCCAAATGTGGCGATTGTAAATTATTCTGACAGGGTCCTCTGCCAGACATTCCCAGCAGACCCCTCACTAAACGTTTGGACCTGCTTGGTCTGTCCGGCAGCGTCCCTTGTCAGGGGACAGCTCAGCCCCTCTTTCAACCCAATTGTCCAAGACATAAGGTCGCAGGTCCGATGCCACAACTACAATGTCGATCATCAAACTGTGACCCTGGACGTTCTGGTTTCAGGTGCACTTATGGACGCCCTTGTACTTAAACATTGCGTTTGTTATGGGGAGACCTGGTTCTCAGAGGCATAATCTATGTATGTGGAGAGTGGATAGAAATTGACTAAATCCCTCTCTTGCACAGGTTGTTGGCTCCTAGATGGTAAGTTCATACTGTCAGTTACATGCCCAGACGCAGACTAGGACAAGAGTGGGTTCAAACAATGAAACCTTAATAAAGAAGAGCACACAGAAACAGATATTCCTCAGAGATGGCAAAAAAACGAGTAGTAAAATAAACACTAAAAAGTATGAAAAGTGGAGGAAGAAACTAAACACTACAATGATGACCAGAAAAGAACATGGAGTGGCAGAGATAAAGGTAAGATAATAGACTGAACAGAAACTAAGCCATGAGCACGGAATAAAGACAATGAAGGGGTGCGAATCAGGATGAACTAATAAAGAGGCAGTGAAGTGAGCAGCAACATAAATAGTGAGAGGACTAATTTAGAAAATGAGAGACACCTGGGAGAGGGAGGGGAGTGGTCAACGTAAGGGAGGAACAGGGGGACAAGATGGAAGCACAAGGACCAGATGAGGACATGACACTGACATTCATTATAATGGTTTTGATGACATGTCTTTCTTTCTTGCCTTGGGACAACAATTGTCACAAAAGTCACAAAATCAACTAATACAGCAGCATGATGCCTAAGGGTCAGCAGTTCGATTCTCTGTCTTCACAAAGCTACATGTTGTGGTGACACTGATACCCTGTGCTAGCACAGACCCAGGTCTGGCTGCTGTTCAAACAACAATTTCCTCATAGGGATCAATAAGGTATTCATTATTATTAATACAGAGGCTTGCTGCACCCCCAAGATCAGCGGCTGATGGATTTCCCTTTTTGCATTAATGGTCCAAAATGGATTTGATAGTTCCACTGCTCATTACCTTAACAATGTTCTCCATTAGGAATCAGTGAAAAAAGATCATTTTCAATGTTTACCATTTCATTTCGGAGCTCAAAGTGTTGCAGGACTTGAAACCCAAACTATACAACATGGCAGACAGTGAGCAACTTATCGTTTAATGGCAGGCAGCATATGCAAATAAAGATACGGGTCGATTGGGTTGGATCTGCTTCACCACTGACGCGGCACCATTTGAATTTTCTCTTTGATGGACACTTTGAATTCTCTCGAGGCCAGTGAATAAACTCTGTTTACAGCTGCAACACAACTGTCACTACAAGAGACGAAACAAACCCTCAGCTGAATAATAACGAGACCTGGATGTCACCGAACAGATACATAATGAATTAATAATAATTAGTTCAAATAAAATCTTTCAACGTGTTGCTTTTTCCGTCTTCCTTCCCGCCGTGCGGCTAATCTCTCTCCCTTCCTTTCTCCATCTGTTTCTGAGAAGCCAAAGTCATTGAAGAAAAATAAAATCATTTGGTTGTCCTTAATGTGTTTAGATTTTCCCATTAGCAACCCAGTCATTCTTCCTCGCATAGGCGTGAGCATAATTAGTGTCTTTCATCTGCATAAATTTGGCCTCTGAACCACAAGAATATCGATCAGGCTCACAAACACAGACGTACCTGCAAACTATAGAGTCTACTGTGGCAGCCTGTTCGCAGTAAAACAGGATGTTTTTTCTTTTCTCCATCACTAACACTTTAACGCTGCAAACTGGCTGCAGCTTTGACTCTCACATATTTGCTTTCTGCTGTTTCTGGTGCTTCAATGATGCGTTCTAAAGGGCCTGGTTATCTTAGAAATGAACCAGTTTCTACCACACATTTCAATTCAAAGAAACTCAAAGAGTGGATCCCGTCCATAGTCCAACAACGACAAAATAGGACAAGAAAACATCTAAACGCCCTAAAACAACAAATACACAAAACTGTCAGGTATTATTAAATGGTTAAATTATCTCGTTTTAAATTATCTAAATGAAAGCAACAGTGTTACAAGCTTATTCCTATGATGACATTTGGATTATAAACTAATCCCATAAAGCTTTCCCGAGTTACTGCATTGATAGGAACTGGATGTTCGGACGTATGTGCTGTGCATATCACTACCACTACTGCAGCGGCTTTAAAATGTGTATGTTCAGGGAAAGGAGCTGCAGGAACGCTTTTTTGATAACTGTAGTGTCCACAGAGCTGCTGGTGTCTCTGCTGTTTCCTTACTTTAGCCTTTGTTCAGCAGCACTGTTTGTTTCCCATGTCTTCTGTAGCAGATTCAAGACTAGGACTGCAGGTCTGCATTCTACTAAGTCCTCTCCACTGCTGAACTAGTTTGTTGTTCTGTTTGCAGCCTGGAAGGCACGACTACATGTTTCCCAGACTTTAAGCAGATCAAAATGTGAATTGCTTCATTTAGAGTGACGATACACTCTTGATCATGTTGGAGTTGATCCCGACATCTGCTTGCCCCCTAGTATCTGAAATGAAGTCGACAAAAGGAATTAGGGAACTTCTCAAACTTTTAATTGCACGAAGCAATGGCTGCAGTGAGGCTGTGCTAAATAATGTAATACTGCAATCTCTTACTCGTCTTTGTTAAACCTTACTTACCTTGGTGTCGCTAATTTGATCTACAGGTCTAACAACACATTCAGTCACTGTCAGTGTGCAGCCTGTCCACTTTGTCCACTAAATCAGATTCAGTGGGTCGTACTTTAGGAGTAATCCTCAGTCTCCCTTTCCCTTTTATGATCTCGTGGTTGCTATGTTGTGAAATGTGCAATTATTAAATGAATAACTGGCTTTGTTACAGATGACACTGTAACTCTGTTCCACCCTGAGCCTGGTTCTGCTGGACGTTTCTTCCTTTGTGTGTTTGCTGCAGTGGGGCTCTACATTATTCTGTATCAGCACATATCTGTGCATAGGTCCTAAATCTAACAGTGTGAGATGCCTTAAGACACTGTCTGTAGTGATTTGGCTCTGTATAAATAAAACCTAAAGAGAACTTAAAGCACGCTGTAATATATTTGCTGTGCTTAATTAAAGCAGAAGTTGGGAAAATGAACCAGACAAAAGATAAAGTAAAGGCTTATTTAATCTTTGTACCAGTACATTACATTCGTGCTAGTGAACATAACCTGCAGGGATCCTACTACTTAAACAAGGAATTTGTCAAAGTCTAGCATTGAGGCCAATTTAACTTTTGAAGTTAAACATAATTGAACTGACTTCTCTCTCCACAGGAAGCATTTGAATAACAAGAGCCCGAGCTGTCACTGAATTCATTCTTCTTCGTACTCCGCTAAACGTCATGCACAACAAAACGGCAGCGCGGGGTCATGATCTGACTACATCATTAAAACCCTCAATGACAGAATGAATGGGGGAGCAAGTCGAGGGGGAAGAATTGGTTTTGAAGACAATTTCCTCCGTCACGCCAGCCGTGGGCCGAATAACAATCATATAGGAAGCTCAGAACAGAATCCACTATTGTGTGCTTGCAGGAGAGAGCAACCTTTTAAAGGCCGCTCTTTGAAAGAAGCAGCTTTACACGGTGCAGGCTCACATGGTGGGAAAGAGACACCGGATGAGACTTGATCGGTAAAAGCACTTGGATCTAAAGGGATGGGGGGGGGTGTCTGCGGGGATGTACTTCTCTGATGTGGAAAAGTGGCACTTAAAAAAACAGGCTGTGTATGATATTGATTGTCCGTCATTCTCTACCTCCTGCCCAGCCTTTGTTGCTTGGAGCATCACAGGGGCTGCGAGCGGGAAGGGATAAATGGAGGAAAATCGTAGCATTAAGTCGTTCAAACACAACACCTCCTGATAAAATCTTTAGCCACTCACAAGCTTGTGCCAAAGAAAATAACAGGTGGAATAATTGGGTTGATATTTCCGTAAATCAAACGTGGTTTTTCCACCTGGATGCCAGCTATAAGGCTTCGGCCTTCAGGTCGAGCTGCAGCTGGATTCGCATTACGCCTCACAGCAGCTGTCTGCTTTTAAGGGAACAGTAAGAGCCCACAGTGAGCCCCGTTAGTGAGGGGGAGGGATCAATAGTCAGAGTGTCAAATAAGTAAGACTAATATCTGTATCATATGGTATCAGAGGAAGCCTCAATATCAGTGTCAGTGCTGAAAACAGTGTTGTAATATCATACGCATCCGATGGTGTATTTCTCACTCACTTTCCAACTTAGCAGCCTGTTTATCTCTGCTCACAGAGCCCCATTAGCTCAGCAGGTGAGGAGCTGCACTGTGTAGCCAGGATGCAGGGTTTGCTTCCCAGACGTTGCTTTTTAAAAAAAGATAATTGTGCCAATGAAAATTAAATTGTGCATTTTGTGTGTTTTGCATAATATTTGCTGTTGAAGGCTGAAATCTCAGGACAATATTCAAATGATTAATTCTGGATCAAAGTCACGCTGAAGTGAAGTTGAACCAGGTTCTTCCGAGTTGCCTGCATTTAATCACAGCCATAATATTTTATTTGTACTTGCCTTTGTAAATACATTTACAAATTAGTAGCATATAGCCAAAGTACGGTAGCTCTTTGCTAAATGTTCTGACTTTTTTATGAGCTTGTATTACGTTTCTAAACACAGTAATATCATTATTATTAGAAAAAAAATGCTCCATCACTTTCCCCAAAACGTTTTAGTAAACAAACAGGAGAAAAAGTCCATTTGTCAGAGACTGTGTTGGTGATTAATCCACGTGACGCTCTAGCGAGTATTTACAGCAGCAGGATGGGATGTGTGTGTGTTTGTGTGTGTTCATGGTAATGAAGGAACATGTCACCCTGTGCAGTGCGTCTCATTAATGTGTTTTTAATGGAGCTCTATGGCTCAGAGGAATAAGACGTATCAGACTGTGTGTACACAGAAAACGCTTGTTAGCAGGAAACCATCACACACAAACTCATCAGCTGTGAGCTTCAGCTGATCTGTAGTTTGCAGTGAGTTTAAATACGATTAAAAGCCTCAATTTGATGCCACATTAAAAATAAAACAAAGACAAAGAAAGTTTGTCATCGTGAGAAAATGACAATATGTCAAAACTATGAGGTTAAAAAGCAAAGATGTTTTTTTTTATCTCATAACAACAATTGTCAATTTTCCTCTCAAAATGAACTTATCTGATAATTTCCAGTAGTAGCCAAAGATTTCTTTTCAAAATTTAAACATATCTCATGTTTTGTCTTATAATAATCCACAAAGTTTCCTTTTTATGACTTTGACTTAGTAAGTAATCATTTCTACTTTTTATCTAATTATTCTGCTTTTGCTAGAACAACCAGACACAACAACAGTTTCCTCCCTCAGGCAGTATCACTAATGAACAACTGACTGCTGCTGCTTCATGGACACTTTCTGTCTTGTTATAATATGTCATAATTTGTCTTTAATTTATTGTTTCTCGTGTATTTGTTTTCTGTCTGTGCTGTCCTGGAGAAGCTAGAAACGACCAGAAGCAAATTCCTTGTATGTGCAGCATGCTTGGCGAAAAAAGCTGATTCTGATTCTTAGTAAATCTTAATCTGGAGTTTTTATCAAACATTAAAGTTGAAGACTTTGACTTAAACTTGTTTTGTACGTCAGACGTTTAATTTGGTGAGTGAAACTTCTGACCTTTTTTCACATAATTAAGTCATAAATCTAAATATTTATCAGCATATTTATAATTCTATTCATCATTTTGCAGGAATGAGTCCTTATTTGGACTTTTAGATATATCTAATCATTTTGAAGTAATATCTCTGATGTTATGGTGCCAAACTTCTCTTCTTTATTCTTTAATAAAAGTCCCTTTCATGAATACTGTAAATAATAATAATAATAATAATAATAATGAATACTTCTTAGAGATTCTTAAATATAGCGATTCTCAAATAATAAATCAACACTTGCACAGGAGTTATGATTTCTGCAGAGAGGACGGTTTTGATTCACATGCACGAGCACATCGCCTGCGTGTGCGCGCACCCTCTGCCGCGCACGTCGCTCCCTAGTCGTCCGCGCGTGTGTGTGTGTGTGTGTGTGTGTGTGTGTGTGTGTGTGTGTGTGCCGTTTCAGTCTCTCGCTACTTTAAGTTCTCCGCACACACTTCCTCACAGCACCCCCCCACCCACCCCACACATCAACACTGCTCCCACAGTCACGCTCACGTGTCAACGGGATGCCCGTTGTTCTGCAGAAGCCCAGTCGTAGCTGCGCCCTCGCTGTGTGGGATGGAGACAGAAGTAGATGTGAAGCTCGACGTGTTTAGCCTCGGCGTGACCGGAAACCATGAGGCCTCTTACAGGCTACAAAATAAGAGCACAAAGATAAGAAGTACAGGGAAGTGGCAGAGGCGCCCACAGGACTAATGAAGAGGGCAGAGGGTACAGTGTTCAGTTATGGGATGTCATGCTTTACCAAGTAGTAAGCTACAGTAGAAGAAGACAGCTACTGGATTCACCGTCGTCATCCCATTAAACATTTTATATATTTGTATTATTATATTAATAAAACTGAAGAATTCTTCATTTCTGATTTATTTTCTACATTCAAAAATGACACTTCCTCACAGCAGTCCCCCCCCCCCCAAATGCTTTTATTGTGTTACTCCATGCCGGAAGCAGTGTTGGAAATCCAGCACGCTTGACGCTGGTCCCTTGCAGTGACTGAGAAGTCTCGATCGGAGGCTCGCCACCTGGCGATGCGACTTTTCTGAGTTTCCCAGGCGTCTCTAGGTGTTGGTCCGACCCCACATCCGCGCTCTCTCCTTCTCTCTTTAGACTGAAGAGGTGATTCTTTCTTACCGAAGCCATCATGTGTGACTTTCCGTGGTGAGAACGAGGAAGAGACACGGCGCCAGATGGATGGATGGATGGATGTGTCCGTTCTAGGGCGCACTGGAATGATCCAGTGAACTGAGAGAGGATCAGTGCTGCTGCTGCTCGAAGCTTTTTGTCTGGAGTTCGTCGTTTCCTTCTCGCCTCTGGAGTTGCTGTGTTTACTGGTGGGGACGGACAACGTTTTTTCCTCAGACTTTGATCACCTTGCTATGTGTGTGGTGTGGAAAATACCTGGTGGAAGGTGTGTAGCGGGATTCAGCCTAGGCGGACAGGACATCTGCCACTGACAACGCTCCATTTCTTATTTAGTCCTTTCTTTTATTTCCTAATCTGTGCGTAATGCGCGTGGAATGAAAACAGAGGATGGATATAATTTGGGAAATACTGATCATTCTTCAAGCCAATTTTATTGTCTGCATATCAGGTGAGTCATGGGCGTCGTTGGTGCCTTTTGGGCAGGTACATTGAATAAAGAGGAGAGTTTTTTTCCTTCCTACGTGCATGGGGTGAGGTTTGTTTGGCGTTATCCCCAACGAAACGCTTCTCAGGACGCGCGGTGACAGGTGGTGGGAAAACTGCAAAATATACTTCAGTGTGTGTGTGTGTGTGCGTCAGGACATATTCCTGTTGTTGTAATTACTGAGTACCTAAAAATTAAGTGTGTGTGTGTGTGTGTGTGAGGCTCCCGAGGAGCGGCTCGGTGTAACATCCAGAACTGGATTCACAGGCTTCTGACGCACGCGTGGCATCGTTGGCTTTTTCAACAGAACAGCGCAGTAAACGCGACCGTGATGGGTTCTGTTCCGTGTCTGTTCTACGGACGCGTCGCCAGCGTCCCTCTGTCCTCGTACCCTCTCTGTCATTGTGAAGTCTCACTGGGCTCCCTGACAATTCAGTCAGAGTTATAATCAAATGAGGCAGTTGTGCGCACCGCTGAGCGCACGGAGCTCTGCGGCGTTCCGAGCGGATGCGGCGCCGTGGGTACTTGTGTTTTTTTAAAAGGCCCGTTTACGCCACATGGGGAAAAGCAGAGCTTGTCCTCACTTTACCATGTTGTGTACTAGTTTGGATTTCCACTGGACACCCGACTGGTCACGCTTCCGCTCTCACGCGTCTTAAAATGCGCCTTAACGGAAAAAGATTTTTCAAATGAAAATGTGACAAAACTGAATTAATATTTCTAAAAACTGTTATTGTTCTTTGTTTTAATCAGGACAAACGCCAGTGGATTGGCCTGATTTTTAATGCTAATCTATCAGTGCGGTGTTATAGTATAACAGCACAGAATGGACAATACATTTTTCCCCAAAAGAAAATGTGACATATGTGCTTGTGGGTGGCGCAATGTGTAAATTGTCCATGATACCTGGAGTGTAGTCCACTGTATTGCTTGTGCACCTCAGCCCCGAGGTTGTCAGTGAAAGAGTCGTGTTCTGAACTGCTATAAGGCTGCATTCACAGGAAAGCAGAGAGATCCTGTAAACCAGGCAGCTTTCATGAGCTCATACAGTTTCCTGTAGTAATTCAACTTACTTCACTCCTCCTCCTCCTGAGCAGCATACACAGTGAAATGTGGAGATGTCATCACAGCTGTCTCGGGTTTGACTTCACACTTTAAATTGGGCGTGAAGTCCTCTGATAGAAGGATGTTTGAAAGACGAGGACAACATCAGAACTCCTAATGACACATGTTCTTCAGTTAGATGAGGTTAAATGTGTTCCAGAGGGTTGGGTGTTGTTGAACCATGCTCAGGGTTCTGCAGCCACGGTCGATGATTCGTTCCTATAACATGTTGTGCCGCTGGTTTATGTGTGAGCTGGATTTAACATTTACTGAATGGCTCAAAGTACCAAACTAAAAGAGTCAAAACAGAGACAGGGTCACTGACCTCCCCCGAAACCAAAGAAGTGGAGAAACCAGCTGGAAAAAGAAGGAGCGTTTCGCCTCCACGGTGGCTCCAAGGTGTCCACAGTTATCTATTTACAACAACAAAATGGATCTCTTCACCACTATTATTCAAATGGGCCATCACTTTGGCTCCACCTGTTGCTCCACCCATACACACAAACCATCATACAAACACTTTTAATAAGCTCATTTTACTGTATTACAATTATCCCAATCAGAGTTAGTTATATACGGTGTTACAGTCACAGTTCCAGTTACATTGGATTGTAAAATACCAAAACTTTGTCTAATAAAGAGATGTCATTTAGCTCGTTACATGTAATCTGTGCTGAGCACACTGCAGCCGATCTTCTGCCCTTCAACGACTGTATTCAGCTGCATGACTCCTGAGGGGACAGACTGTAGTGCTGCGAGACAAAGACATCACTCAGTTTACAAAGGCAGCAAGATAACAGAGACTTCTTAGTAAATGATGTGTAATAAATATCAGATAATAACAGGCAAACAGAAGCTGTCTCCTCATCATCGCTGCCGTCTTGACCACTTTCTCACCTGGTTCTTTGCTCTCTCTCTTTCTGCCGACACCCATTTTGTCACTAGGTGCCTGAGCAGCTCTGAAAATAGTCTCTATCTCTGCTGCACTATGAGCTCTTTTAACGTTGAATCACTATATAAAAGATAAAAGGAGATTTCAGCTTCATGCTCTTTAAACCTAAAGGTTGATCTTGACAAGCTCCTGCACAGGCAAGTAAACGTTGTAGGTTCTGTCATCGTGATCATCGTCATTGCAAAAGTGACACTCAGGTCTGTGGTTGGGTCATTTTTTTACCTGCAAAAGTCAAGAGTGAGTTATTTTTCTTATGAATCCAATAAGAACCTTTTCTCCTCAGCACTCCTGCATCTCAGTTTGGCTGCACGAGCAGCCATGTGGACACACAGACTGCTGCTCTGCACTGCAGACTCCACGCTACAAAACACCGGTGTCTTCTCTAACCTTCTTCATCCCGTGTGTCATCTGTACTTGTTGAGTGACTCACATCTGACAGAGGGAAAAAAAGCCTTTGATGATGCTCGTGATTGTCGTGTAATAAGTGTCAGTATCTTTGTGCCGGTGACATTTCCTCCCAAATATATGATGCAATGGAGCTCATCTCCGTCAGTGATTATCCTGCACCTTGATGTCAGGGTAAACTACATAATATAAAAGGATGCTAATGCAGCCAAATGGGACTAGAGCAGCAGACTATCATCTTGCACAGCTGAGCCTGGACTGTGTCCATGTGAGTCTCCTTAGAGCCAAGACTTTAATCTGTGATGTAATCAAGAGTCAAAGCTTGGTTTCACTCCGATGACAGGGAACACGAGGCTGGCTGTGGGGACCGTGACAGCACCGTCAGGTGATTATGTGGGGAGCAAGAGCTGCAATGATCATTTTAAAGCTGAGGCGTTCCAAAGTCTGACGCTGCGCCGGATCAGTTAAATCGATCCAGGGGGGAGTTTGGTGTTTGGTGTTTGAGCACGTCTCTCCTAAAGAAACCTGCGACGGCCCAGCTGGAGCCGGATATGTAAATGGCTTTTGTGTGCACATGGTGAAAACTGTTCATTGGGAGCGTTGTGGCTTTGATCTGTGGATGAATTTAGAGTGTGTACATTCGCTAAGAAAATGGACACAAGCTAAATGTAACTGCATCGTGTTGGGGTGGAGGCAGAAATCTGAGCGCTCATGAGGCTGGAGGTCTAGTAGAAGCCGGTTCGAGGTCTGCTGGCGTTTGAACGTTTGCCCCGGCCGTAAATTAAAAACCTCCAGCAGGGAAGCTTCGCCAGACTAATGTTAATGTGGGGTCAATCTCATCTGGAGTCTCAACTCTCAAGCCCCATTTTCAATTTTGATTTGTCAACAGCTTTTTTTTTTACGTCCTCACTCCCGCCCTCCACACTCTTCCACCCGCCTCCACCTTCTGCAAAAAATGGGTGGAATAAAAACTGTGGTTGTATGGAAAACGTAATACAAGCCACACAGCATTGGGTTTGCTGGGCGGATCATGGCGTCTGACGGATTCGAAGCAGAGCCACTTTGAGCCACTTTGGGCCTCGAGGGTGATGATCCTCCCTGATTGTTGTTTCTCACTTTGAATTTCACATGTACACGGCAATTAGCGATGTGCAGCTTTAAATCGTGTGTCATGTAAAAACAATATTAACAAATAATACTTTAGGACTTTCCCCTATGGTTGGGTGGAGGTAATTACTGCACCCCATGTAAAGTGTGAACTTTTATGTAGTAAGCAGACGGAATAAAAAGCTTCGCTTGTTGCAGGTGTGGCTGCAGTTTTAAGGCTGACTTTATGTTAGCGTCCATGCTCCCTCTGGTTTATTTATGGGGGTTGGTAATCTGCACTGGGAACTGAGGGAGGTTAGGGTCTTCACAGGCAATGAGAGAAAAGGAATTTTAAAGGAGATGCGATGTGCAGGCAGTCTGCAAATCTCTTCTGTCATACAGACATAAATGTGCTTTTACGACCGCTATCATTCGTGCATTTATTAGCAGCGTTGCTAGTAGCCACTAACCGGATGGTACAGTTCAATTCATGTCCTAATGTCCCCACACCTACACGGGTTCACGTGTAGGGCCTCATGTAAACATTTGCTCCACATCTGCTTCGTTTAATTATTGAAAAACATCTACTAAAACAGTTGCCATGGACTTGGCCGGTGGTTCTGGTTCCACTGAGAGCCTGGAGCCTTTATGTGAAGCGATACCGTGAAGACGTGACGTGTCTTTACTTATCGACAGTGATTTATCCCTGTTGATGATCAACACCTCAGTCTTCTGGTTTGTTGTTTGGGGGATATCTCATTCCTGCCAGGAGCTATTGACTGAACTGTCCACCATTATAAAGGTAATTAGACTGCTTTTAGGCTGAACTTTTAATCTAATGGCCAAATAAAGACCAGAAATCCAAACTAACCGAAGACACACAAACGTCTGGCAGTTTCACATATTCCAGAAGAAGAGAAAAAAACACTATTGATTTTTTGGTGGACTCCAGTTGTTGCGAGATCTATAAAGACTTGTTGTGTGTGCTTTTACACAGTTTATTTCTTTCATGGCAAAAGGCCAGTGCAAGAATATGTTGTCCTAGTGCTGCGTTACAGCAGACATTCAGCGCAGCGCTTTTCACCTCTGCTGCAGTATTTGTTTGCTTCCTGTGCCCGGAAATGCTCAAAGAGCCACTTCTAAACAGGGTTTGACATTATGTGCCAGGTAAACAGTTTTGTCTGCTGTTCTCCATCTGTTCAGACACAGAAATGCCCTTTTTTCACTCCTCAGCTTTGCCCGACGTGTTATCAGCGGAAATCTTCCAATCCTACGGTGACAGCTTGCTATAAAAGGAATGATTGTCTTTATTTTCACACAAACGTCAACACAGCTAAATATGTTGAGCATGTTTTTGCACTGTTGCCATATTTAATGTTCCACTTTATATAACAGAACCATTCAAACAAACACAACACGCGCCATGTTCCTTTCCAAGCGATGACATTATCTTTATGTTCTTAGAAAGAGAGATTTTATCCAACACAGCAGCACACACGTTTCAGTTTTTTAGGTCTTTGCAACTTCCAGAAACAAAAGGCTGTTCTGGAGCAAACCTTAAACAGACAGGAGAACATCTCAGTCATTTATTTATTGGGGACTACTTTACGCAGGTGATTGATCTTCACACTCTTTATGGGAGTTTCAGGCACCATAGTTGATAGGAGCATGTGCTAACTATGTAAAATGTTCTTAAAAACATGACCATAGACCTAACAGCTAAAGGCTTCAGTGTGCTGCAGGTGAACACACACACACAGGATACGTTAACGTTTTCTTTTTACTGTTTTTTAATCCTGCCCCCCAGGACAAATCGCTGGATGTGCAGCTCAGCTGAGGCCGTGTTCGAGCCTCTGCATAGGTCACTTTAGCTGTTCTCATGTTCCTACAGAGAAGCAGAATTCCACCTTAAGATGCTGTAATGACGACAGGCGTAGTTAATACAGACTTAATAATGTTTTTCTTGAAGATGTGTAAATGACCACATGAAAATCGTTTTAGCCTTGAGTAATAGGAAACAACCTTTGAAGCCATGCAAACACCAACAGTGATTAAAATGAGTTCTTCTGACCGCCATCACATGCGAAACCAATTAACCAGGTTGTATTTCCATTTGGCCGTTGTGTGTTTCGCTCAGGAAAAGCTTGTTGCAGGTTTCACTTTTATCTGCCTGCAAACAAAACCCTTTAAATTAAAAGCTCGTTGCTGTTGTTATTGTGATATGTGCCGGTTCCCCCACACTACATAAACACAAACCCTGAGATCTTTGGTTCACATCTGACTTGACAAGAAAGTTATATAGTTAATTGCCAACGTGTTGTAGGCTCATGCGAGATCCATCGTGAAATGATAGTCAGGACTGCAAAACAAATTGTCATTACTGGAAATAATAATCCTTATGTATCACAGACACTTACTATGTGACACCGATGATCATGCACGTTGTCAGTACGCCACACTGTTAACAGTCTAATAAAACCTTGGTCGCCGTCTGCATCAGACTCTGTAATCTGATTAGATGCTGCAAGCAAATCTTCAGTGTTGGACATTAAGCAAAAGACAAACTTTGACTGCATTATTTTGGTCCTAGGGGCCTGAAACGTTAGTCTTTAATCTTTGGTCTAAGTTAGCTGACGACCAGCTTTTTATTGACGATGAACTGTGCGCAGCGTTAAGGAGCCTTTGGACTCAACAATCCGTTATTACTTTATGGTTAAGAAGAGCCTGCTCTATCAATTAAAACAATTAGCACAGCTTTTTCAAAATGAGCACCTGCATCTCAGAAGCAAACAATGAAAGAAAGGGGAATCTTTGACATAATGAAAATGAATTGGTTTTTTCTTTAAAGAACCCAACTGACAGATATTTAGAGATGCAAGTAGTAAAATGACTTAATTTTCCATATGGTCCCTGGAGAAAAGGTAACTGCATGCATTCCTCCTAAATAATGACATGTGCCTAATGCTAATTTATCATGCAGCTCATAAACACAATGCACGTCTCTCCTCACAGCCACACTCTTCAACTCTTCTTAGTTTTCTTTGCCGAGCGTAAACAGGAAGTCGTCTTTTGTTCATACTACTTAAGTAGACTCCGGTGTTGTCAGCTCCAGCTCTGCGGCAGCGTTACTTTAGCTCAGGGTGTCTGATTGTCTCCTGTGCCAAGCTGACAACCTGTTTAGGCTGGATTCAGACAGACTCGTCCTCCTTCTCCCTCGCCAATCTGTGCTTCTTCAGTGCCCTCCGGGGGCTGATGCTAAAATGGAACTTCAGCTTGCAGAACATGTTTGATGGAAGCGTTGAGAGTTTCCAAAATTCAATATTGAATTCTTCTGCAGAAATAGCAAAAGCAGTAAAAACTTCCCAACTAACACATTACTTTACATTTTCAAAACAAGCTGTGCAAGCCAAGTGTTGGATCCAAGGCAAAGTAATAGCAGCACCTGACTGCTGTCGGGGACAGAGGCAGCACATAATCACACGTTACCGTCAGAGAGAAACGTGTCTCCGGGGGAGCTTTGAAATTTAAATGGGATGATGAAATCACAGGGGTAGGGCCTTTGGTGTATTCGTGACAATAACACGTGTCTCCACCGGCCGGCCATATGCCACCAAGCCAAAAATCTGTGTTACCAAGGACGCTGCAATCACTCTCCTCTGCTCTGAGTGGATATGTCTCATGTTACAAACCCCAGAAGCACATGGTGCCTGCAGTATGTGTCCTCCTGAATCCCTACCCTCTCACTTTGGCTGTCTGGCCAGTGTGTGTATGTGGTGTGTGTGTGTGTCTGCAGTCCCACTTGCTCTTCTCATGAGCACAAGTGATTTGAATTGAGGAAGTCAGAAGATAGACGAGGAAGGCAAATTCTGCTAGTCCAATCCTTTCAAATTCCTCTCCATTTAAAGGTGATAAAGTTATGAATAATGAATGATTACATTTTTAGTGGAAGCACAATTAGGTTTCAGAACCTGCTTTTACAGCCCGGGTGATGAGCAGCATCAAATATAACATCATGATCTACTGTGAATCAGAGACACTCAGGTACTGTATGGTTTGCCTGCACCACACAAAGTTAGGTTGACGACCTATGCTGCTAAAGCTGTGTTGAAAAATGTTCAAGTCATCATTTCTAAAGATGCAGCCTAACTATTACAAATACACCGATTTTGATTTTGGCTCATTCTGACTCTTCTTTTCAAGGACTGTAATTGACAGTATAACCGTTTGTAGATTTGCTTGAATTGCATTTTAATTTAAACATCATCCTTTAAAACATCAAAGATTTATTTGATTTATTATTATATCTGCTGGAACGGATTCTCCAGACATTGTTGGGTAGAGTATTTAGCAGCTAAAGAGATAAATCTGTCATTTTAGGAATGGTGGTGGAGACTAAAACAAAGCAACTTCAATTAATCAGTTGGCCAGAAACATTGGTATTACAGTCTTACAGCGTGCTGAGATCAGAAAACAGCATAAACTGAACTCGTGAATCCAATAATCAGCAGTAATAGAAGATTACATTACCTAAGATTAGGATTTCTGGTCACGGTTAAAACAGGATGGAGGTTAATTGAAGTTGAGGGAATAAATGATACAGATGCAAGGTACATGCAAGTATCTACTGATATGTATGTGTGTATACAGATGGATGTGTGTGTGTGTGTGAGAGTGACCACATTGCTTGTTCCCAGGCAGCCATAGCTCATCACATCTGCTGCTCAGGAATCTGAGTCTATCAGCCAGCTGGAGTGAGACGACCTCCATGCTAGCTGTAATTTACCACAGGGAGACAGGATGCGGGTGTGTGTGTGTATGTGTGTGTGTGTGTGAGAGAGAGAGAGAATTTGTGTTGTTGTCTTGGATTGAGTTAGCCAGAAGGAGCAAAATGAGTAAAACGGTGAAAGGGTCTGGCAGAGAAAGATGAAGGAAGAATGACAGCTGCAGCATCGCTGGTGATATGGAGGCATCATACCGCCGGTGGACAGTATTTTTTCAGCACCAATCAGAAAACAGCTCCACCTGCTGTATACCGCAGCAGCAGCCAAGTGCTCCACTTCATTCCCCGTCACACACAAGCCCTGTCAGGGAGGCCAAATATCCAGCTGCTAATCTTTTAATCCTGTACAGATGTGTGCCCTGCAACAGAAATAGGAATACTGTGTATGTGTGTTAGGGAGACGGAGAGTGAGTGAGCGTTAAATGGTTGAATCACAGATACAGAGAGCTGGTGCTTAACCGGGCTTCATTTTCTCTTTTCTTGTTTGTAGCAGGCCCTGTTTGTTTTGCCTCATCGCTAGTTCTGGAATAAACTGCAGCCAGTGTGTACACGGCCTGCCAAGGTTTTAACACAGAGGTACTGTTTGGTCAGTTCTTAAATCTGAAAAACCCAACATCGCCTGTTTGTTCCAGAGTGGACCTGCTGTCATAGTGTTTTAACCCAGTCGGCTTATAATCATGTTGGAGAGAAACATCCACAAACACCAACACAAAACATGTGCAGACAAGCATAATAATAATAATCAGAACTGAATAATCTAGACTGTTAGTGTAAACTAAAGGAATCAAGGTCAATGTGTGTGTTTCTCCACAGATTTCAGAGTTTTCCTTCACCACTAAAACTGGTTATGTAACCAAGACTTACAGTCCTATATCCAGCCAAAATATCTTTTCTCTTTTTTTTTAACTTGTTTTGAGAGTGAAAGCACAGAAATGTGAAATGATTTCACTGCACTAGCAGAATATTTCACTTAATTAGACCCGATTCACACTATTATCAAGAGAAATAATCAGCAGAGCACTAAGACGATTTCCGGAAGAAAATGAAGACATATATTCTCAGATTCTCCTCTGGTCCTTGGGCGTCTCCTTCCATGCCTTTCTCTTTCCCTCGCCTTGACCACGCCCCTCTCTCCACTCTCCCTTCCTGATTGTTTCCAGCTGCTCTTCATTTCCAATTAGTCCTTTCACTATTTAAGCCCCTGCCCTTCCTACCTTCCTCTGTCAGTTCATCCTGTTACGCCACCTGGCTTCACCCAGGTCGCCGCGCCGCGCCGCTGCCTGTCACGACGCTCCTCACCTCGTGTAAGTTGGTTTGGTTTGGTTTCTGCTTTGTCCCTTCTCTCTTCCCATTCCCATGGCCTCTCTGTTCTGTTTTTCCTGTGCACCTGCTCTACCTCCCTGTCTTTAGTGTTTACTTGAGTTTAATGGTCCTGCCTCCTCTGGGAGTGATTTTCTGTTCCGTCTGTGTTTGGGTCTTCCCTGTTGTACACATTAATGACAGTATCATTATCTAACTTCTTTTTCGTGCTTTCTATATCGCACTCAAAACAACAAGATCAAGCTGGGTATAAGATTATAAGGCTTGGTTAGATAGTCAGTGTTTAACTTATGAACCAACCAACAAACAACAAAGGTTCATGAGGACATAGAAGAGCAACTTGAAACCTTGTGGATAGATTTGTCAGAGTTGAAGCTGTTCTGGCAGATCTGTACCCAAGCCTATGAATTAAGAACGGTGAGTCACTGAAGTTCATGTGCATGTAAAGGCAGCTGCTTCGTAAAAAAGACATGGCTCACAGTCTCTACTCTGATTCCAAACGTGTTCTGACGGGTTGACATAGGGGCTCAGGCCAGTCAAGTTCCTCCACACCAAACTCACCCATCAGTGCCCTCATAGATCTCGCTTTGTGCATTGGGTTCATTAATTTGTTGGGCAGAGCTCAATATTTGGTGATTTAGTGTATATACATTGTATTTCTCAAGCTTCGACTGTGTAGAGAATGAGTGATTGTGACAGTGGTAAAAATGAGTCTTTCAATAGAAACTGAGTGACGGCGCTGGAATGTTGGCGGAACGTTTTAAAGAAAAACATACCTGAGAATATATGCATACTACAAACCTGCCGAACTGAGAAATCACCCCGGAAGGCCAAAAACCTGACTAATAAAACAAACGCTAAACATCCCGAACAGGGAAGAACTAAAATACTGTGATGGGAAGGGAAATAGCGAAAAGAAGCCAGGAAGAGACCAGGGTGATGATGGGTGGCGTAACTGCATGGGACAAGGAAAGGTAGAAGGTGCAAGGGCTTAAGTAGTGAGGGGACTAATGGAAATGAAGCGCAGCTGGGAACAATCGGGGGGGGGGAGGGTAGTGGTTGAGGTGAGGGAGGACCAAAGACATGAGAAGACACACGAGGACCTCAGGAGGACATGACCCTGACAACGACACTGATGATGCTGCTGTTGTCAAAAAAGAAAAGTTTGTGTCTCTGTGATAAATAATGACTGAATGACTACAGGTACCTGTGAGGGCTGTGCAGTAGACTCTGTAGCTATTCCTGGCTTTGTGTATGCGTGCTGAGACAGAGGTGGCTCTAGCTGCTACACCCTGTGGTAAGTACTCTGTCTAGTCGCTGGCACAGGTACACAGGGTCTTATGGCTTTCAGCTCAATAGGAACAGAGGCCAGAAAGGACAAAGGTACTCACACCCTCTCAATAATTGATGGGTGCTTCCTTCTCTCTACTTCACCTGTCCTATCTCTAGCTCTTTGAGCGCAAACCAAATAATGGATTGCTTTTTTTTCCCTCTGCATTTACAAAGGGAAGGTAGGAACAAATCTACAGAGAAGTGGGACAGATTGGAGGAAGTGGGCAAACAGAGTGTTCTTGTCGTAGTCCGACGCAGATTTGGTGTGATTAGTGAACCTGAAACACTCCTCTCTACTTCTCTGTGGCTGTGCTGAATACCCCATCCTCCTGCGTCCACTCTCTGTAGGAGTTTGGGAAGAAGAATCATTAAATATGATTCCTGTGGTTTTAAAGCTGCAGTATGATCAGCTTTCCTTATGGTATACCTTTAGCAGCCATCCTGTTTGTTTAGCAGCCAGAAAACTTGGGAAAAATGAGACAGGGAACCTGCTGTCATTCATGAAACCTGAGAGACCTGTCAGTCAAAGCAAGCCCAACCTCAACCACACTGTACCTGCTTTCTAAGGCTGCTTATCTTTGAAATTCCCTTCAAAGAGCTTGAGGAATATGTGAAATTAGAAGTTTTTTTAAAGAATAAAAATGTACTGGCATGCAAGCATTTCTAGAAGCGTTTTGCATCCTCTTCTCCGACTCTAAATATCCTTGATCACATCATCAGAATGTCTTCAACTGTTTAATCCGACATAGGTATTCAGGTGCCAAGCAACTTCACTACAAATTGATGTTGGCGTTTGGATCATTGATTCATTCTGTGAATGAGTGATAGTGACTGTTTCAGTTCAGCCGCACTCTATCGGTTATGAAGCGACGATCATACAGTTGAGATGAAGAAAACAATGGTGTAAAGCACAAAGCTGAACTTGAGCAGCATCTGCACGCTGGACCGGTCATTGTCTAATTGCAGAGTTTAGCAGTGACTTTAGGAATGTGACTGTGGCTTTGTGCATGTCAGTGGCTGAGTCAGTAGAGCAGTCACCTACTAATCAAACGATCAGCGGTTCGACTCCTGGATCGTTCGAGCTATATGTTGAGGTGTCCCTGGACAGAAGACCAAAAAGCGCTTTTATTCACAGACTTGCGTAATGAAAGTTTATTTGTATGAAAAGTAAATGTGGAAAGACGTGTTGTTGGTAGAAGCTTTCAGATGGTAATTATAATGAGGCAAAGTGCTTTTGTACTTCTTCTCGGGCCCGTGGCAGTGATATATTGTTGAATCTTTGAACAATACATCACTTTGATTCATCCAGCATTTCAGAAGTGAGCAGTACTGACACAGCATATTGCCCACTGCATTTCTGGAAATCAATTGGTTGGTTTGATTCAGTTTTTTTTAGGGTCCAGATCTTTCACTCTGTGACACAGAAGCTAATTTTCCTTGGCGCCACACACACACACACACACAGCTAGGGCTGTTAAAGAGGCACGGCAATCGCAGCTTTGTGAGAGATAATTGTCTCATAAGTCAGTAAGCACAGCTGTTGGCAAGGTCAAGTTTCATTCATGGACAGCTTTGTCTCTGTCACTTCCTGTGTCTTTTTTCTTCTGTCTTTTTCTTTCTATTAGTCCATCCCTTACCTGTCTGGAGTCCGTCACTCTTCTTCTTCTTTCCCTCTGTCTCTATTTCCGCATGGCTGGGCTTCAGGATTGCTTGTGCCCTTCAATGAATATTAATGGAAGAGTTTGGACATTGTATGAAAATGAACTGTTTATTTACAGAGCTCTCACTTTTTGGCTTTACGGGAGGTTTAGCGGGGGTGGCTGAGCGCTGCCAGACTCCTGAGTGTGAGGATGAAATAGGCCTGCGCTGTGCTAAATAGGATTCAGGTCAGCGAGAGACTGTGGCCAACCAGATCTGTCATCCAGCTTTAGAGGAGCCTTCTCATTTCAAAACAGCACGGCAGCATTTGGAACCAGGAAGTGGCTGGAAAATGGAGCAGAGACTAGAACGAAGACTTGATTGACTGTCAGAGGAGAGAGAAGTAGTTGTTGTAGTAAAGTGTTCAGAGCAACACTGAAATGTTTCATCGTGTTCTAATGTCTCATTACTCAAATGTTCCAGGTGTTGAAACGCACAAAGCTGGACGATCAGAGGGGCACAAAAGTAGCACGCTGTACATTTTCTTTAATGTTTTTTTTTTCATTAAGATTCAAAGGGTAAATTATGTTACTGATATATTAAGTGTTTGGTTTGTTTTGGCTTTTTTTCTGTGGTCTTTCTCATTTCTGCTCATGCAGCGATGACAGAAAAGCCTGTGCCCATCCTTAACAAAGTTAAGATTTTATTCTGACGAAAGGAAATGCAAAGTGATGGTAAAAAAGAAAAGATACTTAATAAATGGTAAAATCCATATAAAAAAACAAATACGGGAAAGTAAAAAGAGTAGTTGACAAAGATGAAAACTGTCTACAGCACATAAGAAATGTGACGAGTAAGGTTGGAGGGAAGGAAACG
Organism: Microctenopoma stevenorrisi; assembly: GCA_032270685.1. Taxonomy (NCBI): domain Eukaryota; kingdom Metazoa; phylum Chordata; class Actinopteri; order Anabantiformes; family Anabantidae; genus Microctenopoma; species Microctenopoma stevenorrisi. The sequence continues at coordinate 1,367,283 of JAUMTR010000011.1, forward strand.
CGAAGGGGAGAAAATAATCAAAGGCACAGTTGAGGAAATAAGTAAGGAAACCACTGTGGGATATAGAAAACTGAAAAGGTAACAAAACAATTAAAGAGAAGTAAAAACTGACAACAATGGGGAAAATGGATCAACTAAAGGAAAGGGAAGCAAAAAAGGATGATAAACAAATGAGAAATAAGATGGAGGGGAAACAGGAAGCGGAAGGAGGGGGGGCAGATAAAAGTAAAACAATGATTTATTCTGTCACTAAGTGAAGCGACTGTCTGTTCTTAACATGGTAGAAGTTGAAGTCTTTTTTTGGAAATGTTAATAGCACATTAAAAACCATACTTGAGTATTATAGGAGTAATGCACTTTACACCTCTGCTGCCTGTTCAGTTAATGACAAGAGGGATTTAACATTTCCATTTCAAGCGATGCTATCTTTACACTAATGCTGTACAAAAGTTTGAATGCTCCACCATTTAATTAGGGTTAGCTGACAAAACTGTTGACAGGAAAGATGGTTGACTAAGCTTCTTTGAAGGCTGTCGCTGTGACAGGCCGACAGAAACACAAAGTGCACATTTACATCGGGTCCAGACACACGGTCTCAAAATATGTAGCCGGGAAAGAACTGACACGACGAGGGGGCTGTCACCCGCTGAGCCTGGCCTGCATGTGAGCTGCTGCAGACGCAGTCGAGACGTGTACGGGGCTGACGCATGCCAATCCAAAGCGATGATGACTCGTCACAGTTCGCCGCGGTTTTCACATGAAGATTTACGCTAAAAAGGAAAGTTCTCGTCGCTTCGTGTGAGAAGTAGAGACAACAATAAAACACCAGTATGTTAAGTCAGTACTTTCATATTCACAAATGTAAATGTGTGTTTAACAGTATTTATTGGGAAGGTAATGACAGATTGTCGGTAAATACAGCAGGCAGTGAGTACTCCCCTCACATTATTGTAAAAATTGGGTTTTAATGGGACAACACTGAAGATAATGTAACATACATTTGCTGTACTCTCATTATAACTCAAAACATTAATGTCTAAACGTCTGTGGAAAAATTTCTATTTTGTGGCCACCATTATTTTCTAGCACTGCCTTGAATGTCTGGGGCGTGAGGTTCACTACAGGTTCACTGGTTGCTCCTGGGATTCACTCCTCCATGATGACATCACGGAGCAGACAGATGTTGGAGACATTACGCTCCTATTTATAAATTATTTGTCATATTGGATACTGACATTAACCTCAGAAACTCCATGCGTGACTAAGTATTACTACCAATGTAGGAACTGCGCCCAATGTAAGAATATTTTCTTATTCATTTCCTAAATCTTGTTCTAATAAACGGCATAATCAACATTCCTAAAACTGCCTGATGCTTCATTTGTGGGTAAATATTTATTCCCACGAATAAAGAATTGCACATTGCAAAGCTTCAGAAATCAGCAAACTAAGCTAATTCCTATAATTATCATGGCAGTTTAATTATGATATACTTACACTACACACAGCTAGAAGAAAATCTGTGTACTAATGGAACAAATTCTCTTAAATCACTTGTACTTGGCTGTTGAGAACAAATCCATTTCCGTGAGTGGTTCTTGAATGTTGGAATGGTCCTCCAAACATTATATATCTGCTGGAGAATTCAGATTTCTTGGCAATTTGTCTATTTAAATGGGTTTAATGCAGATTTCAAGAGCATATGTGCCCGTCCTAGAATACACTTGAGAAGCTGATGCAGCAGTGCAGTGGGATAAACGTGAGTTTTCAGTGTGTACCTCTGTATCCAAAACAATTAAACCAACTCTGAAAACCAAAACTGACACGGAGAATAGTAGCTTTTGGAAGTCTCTATAAATCTGCAGCTGAAAATTCAGACACCGCGCTGCCATTTAATGTCACAGTGCTGTCACTCCAGATGCTCTGACAAGTGAGCCAGGCTCGGTTCAAACGTTCTGATTTGCGGCATGTAAATGCAGGATTTTCAGTAGGAAGAGAAATTGGTGTCAATACCGATGACGAATGCTTTGAAGCAAATATGACAGTAAATAATTCATGGCTTTCCCAAATGCAACTTCCAAAACTATTTCACAGGGAACTTGAAATTCTGCACATGCTTTTAAGATAATTTCTTTAATAAACTGGAACCCTAATCTAAGAGAGGACAAAGGAAAGTGTGTACATCACTTTCCAGCGCCACGAACATCTGTTCAGAGCAGGGAGAGGAGTCGTGTTTTGGGGTGTGTGTGTGGAGTAAGTGACCACAATCCTTCTGTAATCTTAATCAAACCTTGTTGGTGCTTAAACTCCACAAAACATATTTGATTCGGCAGGTTACGTGCATAGGAATAGCACAGCGTTCCTTTTGCTAGACGCCCTTCTGTCAACGCATCTTTAAACGTGATCACTCGATTCCAACTTGTATGGTTGTTTGATAAACCTGTCACTGCACCCTTCTTGTTCATTAGCGGCTACTTTCTGTTTGACATCATTGCATTTCTATTGGCCTCATTTGGTTTCGGTGCACTTTTTGTGCTCTGCTTTCACGGTCTAACAGCTCCGAGACCCTATGACAAACATAGCAAAAGATGATCCATCACCCCTCCACTTTCCCACATCCTGCAGTGTACCGTCTGCGTTTTCTCTTTATAGATTGGAGTCATTTGCTTTTTGCTGATGTCAGGCAGTGTGTTGTATGGCCACGGCCAAACCTAGTAAGAAATGGGACAATATTTGTTATGCTGCTTTGCGCGTTCTCTTTCGCTCACACAGGAAGCGTTTGGGTAGTTAATCTGTTGGGTAGTCGAGTCAATCTCGTTGGTACCAAGTCTAGCAATTGTATATTTATGACTGGATCAACTAATAAACATTTTAAAAATGCATCAGTAAATTTCCATTAAACAAACAGTTAAATTTACCTCAGAATGTGTTGGTGTGTAGTATCAGAGCAACCGTTTGTCCAGGAGTGATGGTAGTAAAATTGTTTCACATTTACTGTAATTAGTCTAAATAATAGTAAATGCAAGCATATAAACACAAAGCTTTTTTTTTTTTTCTTGTTTGGTGATAACAGTGATGTTGTTATAGGCTCTACTATGGTGCACATGTTCAGAGTGTGGGTAAGCGAGAGAGAGAGTACCGTATCTATTGTCAGTAGCTTGTAAGAGGATCATGTCCACAGGTCTCTAAATCTCCTTTATATTATTACTTACACTAGCTACAATCCCAAGGGCTCTCACTTGCACCACCCCTACAAACACACACACCAACCAAAATAACACTATATAGTGTTGTTCTTTCTGACTGCTCATTATTTTTTTCTTACTGCTGAGCTTTTTATCACTAATAAAACCTGAAAACGCCTTGTGACAAAGTGGTGAAACGCCACTGCAGCGTGTCTTCTCTTCAAACATATAAAAGCACAACAAATATCTCTAACCATGTTGTCATGCTGTGTGTAATGTTGGAGATTTGGTGTGGGAAGCGGAGAGGGAAGTGGTTGGGTCAGGGCAACTACTGATGTACAAAAATAGGCTGCATGCTAGCATTGGTAGTTTCAGAAATAAAGGGCAAGGTCTTATAATGGGGACTTGACCACAGTCGTGTCTAGTTTGTTCACTCTCCGTATGATGTGTATAGAGCTTGACTGGTGTCCACGTGTGAAGAATTTAACTGAACACAAAGTAGTACTATGCTAAGGATTCATTTACATGTGTTAGTAGGTCAGCTAACCATTAGCTGGGTTATATTCAGAGTGTGTGTGTGTACCCCTCAGTTTCCCTGGAGACATATCGGGGTCAAAGTGTGATTTTGATTTTCTTCTTCTTTCCTCTTATGTTATTTTAGTTTAGGTGGAAGGTTTACCTTGGTCAAACAGTGGCTGGCAGGGGGCCAGCACTACCTCTAATGATTTAGAAAGTAGGAGTCATTAGTGCTCGGTTGGCCAAGGCACGCTCCAATCAAAAGGGATGTTTACTTCAAGTTCATTTGCCAGTAAAAAGAGGGAAACAAGTCTACAAACGGGATCTATTTTCTTCTCAGGAGGCCAACCACGGTTTTCACCCCTTTTTTTAGCTTGTAGCAGCAGAGATTGGCCTCTGAGAAAATAGCCTGCCCTGGACCATGTCCAGCAGGCCCAACCCTCTGAAATTGAACCTGCTCTCCAGTATTACTGCAGCAAGGCTGTTTGGAGGGGATAGTAGAGGGTGGATTGTTGTTTGGCCACCTCAACTTTCATTAAAGACAGGCAAGCAGGGCAAACTCGAGACCCTTGATTAAGCCCTCTGTTGCGTCTGTGTTGCGTGTGCAATATCCTAAAAGCTCAGGGGGTAACACTTGGTCGCTACTGTCTGCAGCGAGACCTTTACTTAGTCACCTCAATTATACTGTACCACCCTGCTCTAATCTGGTGCTCTTTTTCCACAGCTCACACAACATGACAGAATTAATTTCCATATTGATGCACAGGGAGCTGTTGCAATACTACGCGTGTGTGTGTGTGTTCATGTGGCTTTACTGGGGTCTGTCTGCTCAAAGGATGTGTCCGTGCTGAGATGGTTAACTGATGAAGGCAAAAACAAAGTGCAGTGTTTTTGTTGGCGAGCGTCCTAACGGAGCGCAGTTTAGTTTTTTTTTTTGCTTTCTTGTTTGAATTTCAGCTTCGAGTCATTGACATCCATGTTTCTGTGTTTGTTCCCCTCATCTTACAGCACAGCCGAATCCGCCAAAAATTCACGAAGGATGGTGGGCGTACAAGGAGGTGGTGCAGGGGAGCTTTGTTCCAGGTGAGTCTTATAACAATGTGCTGGAAAATTCCCTAGAATACTGATTTCCTTGTATGTGCTCGATCCCGAGGCCAACGCTTGTTACATACCGAAGGTGACATCACACTACCTTGCCATTGGCGAAAGGTTTCATCGCCCTTCCTATTTGACTGATGCTTTTTCACTGATTGATTGACGGCAGTTCACTGTTCTTTCCATCATTTCCGTCTTGTTACGTATCTGGATGTCAGGCCAATTATTTTCTGGAGAATGTGTTTTCTGTTGGGCTTAGGTTTGATAAAGCCTGCAGGTAGCTGTGTGTGTGTGTGTGTGTGTGTGTGAGTGGCCGTGTAGTCGCGTCTATCATTATGAGGACAAAATGCTGCGAGAACGATGAGGAAAAAGGTAATATTCTTGGCACCGGGGTGAACTTTATATTAAGGGTGAAGGTAAGTAGGAATAATTGATCCAAATGGAAATAACACAAGGCAATGAGAGGTTAAGGTTACAGTCATGTCAGTCATCTGCACCATAAATTAGGACTTTTATACCACTTATTAACCCAAATGCTGAAGTTGCTAAACCAGTGGTTTTGGTCTTGCAAGCTGTCTCATGCTACCAAATGGAGAAAAAGTAGAAGCATCTGTTTTCCAAAGCAACCCTACAGCTTTCCCAGCATGCCCAAGCAAGCAGAAATAAGTGCCTGTTTGCCCTTCCCTCTGGCACCAAGCACTTGGAGGTTTGTGGCTGTGCTTACATCTCAGCTATCTCTTGTAGCAGCACTGCTCTACTAACCACTGTACAACAGCTGGAGCAGTGGAAAACTATTCAGGATCCTCCAGCGTCCACGCAGAGAATTCCCAACCCTAGTTAACCTCATTCTGCAGCCGGCAGGATTTAATAGGTGGGACGTGAAAGTGAAACAAAGGATTTTCACTGCGAATGAAGCTCTGTTTGATGACATGGAGGGAAATGATGTTGATGGATCAGATTGAACATAGTGTACTTAGTGGTGAAGAAATATGAATCTGATGTGCACGCATCATTCAGAACGTAACATTTTACTCTCTGGTTGTTTCATTTTTTGCTGTTGAGGAAATATTTATATGATCTAAATTCTGTGTTATCATCTGACAGCTTCTAACAGAACTCACTTCTTATGGTTTGTGTTTGATTGGCATCCAAAGTAATATTGTAGAAGCTGAAATCATCTTCTCCCTGGGCTGAGGAAAAGCGGTAATATCACTGTAAGTCTCCACTCAGCTCTGTTACAGTTAGTGTTATCAGATCTCTGAGCACTCTCCACTCCCTTTCACGTGTAAATGGGCCATTTCACTTCTCTGAAATGTCTCTCAGCGGAGGTCAAACACTGTGATGGAGCGTCTTAGAACATTTGGACCCCAAGGTTAGCAAAGCAAATGTAATCGCATTCTCAGACCGGTGTCACGGTGCTCGACCTTTTGGAATATTGCTTATCCTCTCTGAGCTGTCTCAATTAGCTTTAAATTAGGAAAAGGTCAGATATAACTTTAAGTGCTGCGCCACTTTCCCCTTTTTGCTCTCACCTCCTCTTTTAAGAGCAGCAGTATTTCATTTCAGTGCGGGTGAAAGGGTGTACAATTAATCACGAGTTTCACCTGCTGTTATAGTGGAAACATGTCTGACTGAACCATATATTTCAGCACCGGCTCATAGAATTGTATATTAATTTGCAAATGTTACTGTAATTAATGGAAGCACACGACATGCGTGATATATTTAATTTATGTGCTCATTAGTATCTGTCTGATGTATGATTTTTATAAATCAACTGAACCAAAATTAACACACAAATGCAAATACACATAGAAATTACCTTATTAAAATGTTCCCAGACTTACAACTTAAGTGGCTTATGTGGTGGAAAAGTCTATTTAAATCCATTATAATATCAAAGAGACCAAAAATAGAATGGAAAGGCAGAGCATTCATGTAAGCTAATAAGCTGCCACTGAAAGTGATGTTTATCAATATCTGACATGTTTGAAAATTAAAGTATTTAGTTTATTGGTTCAGATCACTACTTTATAACAAAGTAAATATAATGAAATAAAAGATTGAAATGAATTATTGTACCAGCATCAGAATTTTACCTATAGCTAAACTTAGAATATACAATTTCACATTTAAGCTAATTGTAGTTTGAGTCGTAAATTAGTCCTAGAACTAGAAAAAGATTAGTTTCTGCTCCTTCTGCAGTTGCACCACATTTTGTTGGCGTCTTTGTGATTTACCACGGTGCGTATTTATCAGATGATGCTAATATTGAGCTAATCTGTGCATTTCACGCCGGCTTTGTATCACCGTCACATCTGTTGTTATCACTATTTCATTAATGTATTCACACCAATCTCTACTGTTATATTTGCTATTTTTTACCAGGTTACGATTTGTTTAACGTGAAAGAGAGATAGAAAGGCGGGGTTAACTCGGTGACGGAAAGAACTGTTTCATGTGACTGCTTCAGAATAAAAGTTACAACAGCTGTGCAAAGCAGAAATCCTGACACCAACCATTTCAGTATGTTCATGTTGGGAGTTCCTCAGAAACGGCAGTTGAATAAGCAGACCTTGAGCGATCAACTTTTCATTTGTTCCAGAGTTTTGGTGATGAAACGCTAGGAGAAGAAGCTCATTTAGTCAACACAGGACTCCACACTCCTTGTCTCACATCTCTTCTCTTCGAGTCTGATAAGAGCTTAAACTTTTGGGCATATTTGTCCCATTGTGCGTCTATGATTCTGCTCACAGTTAAGGCATCACCGCAGAGTTTGAAGCTGTAGCGTTTCCCAGATGTTTGCTCACACCTGGGGTTAATGGCAGTGGGGGAGGATGGAGAGAGGACAAACTAAAACGGCAGGAAATTGGTCGGAGTTACAGAAAGAGCAACTGCAGGGCAAAGAGCAGTGAGAGCGCTCAGAGGAACAGCAGACACCGTATATAAAACATTACTGCCACAGTTCTCCATGATGCGTGTTTGTCTCGTGGCTCTTGTGGAAAATTAGATTTCTACAGGTATTCTAATTTTGCTTTTGCTTGTTGCATATATTCTTATTCCCACTGCAGCAGAAGTAAAATTGTTCACATTTTTTTTTTTTTTTTCTCTCGGCTGCATAAAAAATGGTGTCCTTGTGCTTTGTGCGGTGGAGTCATTGAGTCATTGACTTGTTGGGGTGAGCCAGTACTTCCAGCAATAAAGTGTAACTTTTCTACATGTTACAGAAATACATTAAACGACACGGAGAAGGAGAGAAACCACTGGTGCACTTATTACAGAACATATAGGCCAGATGCTGACAGAAGCACTGGAAACCTCCACAGAGGAGGGTGAATGCATCATTATCCAGGTGGAGTGGAGAGTCTCAGGGTGGAGTTTGGAGAAAGTACAGAGATGAGCCATAAAGGTTCTCTGGACAGCTGAGACCAAGATGAATCTCTACCAACATGACAGAAAGGTCAAGAAGATCTAAACCATATAAGGGTCGTGGTGATGCAGTAACTCACGATGGTAGCAGCAGAATGAATTCAGAGGTGGATGGAAAAATTTACAGAGAAATGTTTTAAAATTAGGAGGAGCTTCAAACAAAGGCCTTCATCAAAGGGAAAAAGACAGGAGAATCCAAGTCGGTTGCAAGAACATAGATCTACTGAACATGCATTTCACCTGCTGAAAAGGAGATCTGGGGAGGCACTCTTCAAATCAAACAGCCGAACGAAACAAAAGTCCATATCCGTCCTTTCTGTACCACTAGTCACGTTGCAGCATTTGTTTTGTTCCAATCTGCTAAATTCTGACAAACTTCTGCTCCCCTGTATTAATTCAGACACACTGGTTTAGTTACAACTACCCACGAACAGATGGGAGCGGGCAGAAATAGAATAGTAGTAGAAAAACTGTTGACAATGAGGTATTCAGCTTGTGTGTGTTGAGGTAAGAAATGGTACAGATGCATTTCAAAACCTGGCAAAACTAAAGCAAATCTATCTACGCTGATGCATCTCTCTAGATAAGCGGGAAAATGATGGTTTTGTATGTAGATCTGGTGAACTGACGGAGGAAAAAGTGTATTTGCTGTAAGAATTTTGGAGCCCTGGTGTAATTTCAGTCTCTCGGTGTGGAGTTATGGGCACTGTGGCGCTGTAGTTTAGATGATTGTGCGTTTCGCTAATAAAGTGCAGAGGACAGCTCTTGATCTCGAGTGCGCAAGCATCCGATTTAATCATCAGACCTTATCATACATCTCCACATCTGATGTGCCGTTTTCCAAGTCCCTCAACCCCCTGTCAGAGCATTTTGTCACAGCTTCTCATCATCAGAATTTAATTTAATCCTGTGTTTTCCCCTCCTCACACTCTTGTTTGATAGTCACTTTTTACCCCCCTGGCAATCAAACAAGCAAGCCGCTACAGTTTTTATACCGGGCTTGTTGGCTGATTAACAATTTTATTTTACATCCCACTGAGACGAGAACCAAGCACCAATTATAGATTTTTAAGCAACAGTCGCAAAGTCCAAAGAACAGTGTCGCGAAAAATCCCCTTTAATGTTTTTCATATGGATTACTCGGATGAAGGCCCATTCTGACTCAATGGAGGAGGGTAATTGGCAGGTACTGGTGTCTGACAGGTAGCGAGTTCTTCAAACATTGATCAAAAACCAATTAAAAGAGCAAAGACACCGTCAGCCAGGCCACGCACACTTGGCCACCAGCTGATCTATGGAGAGAAAATGGACATTCGATAACACATTGCCAGCTTGTTTTGAGTGTAGCCAAGACAACCTCTGTTCTGGAGGAATAAAGACTTCGCAGGAGCATCTGTAGCATAATGGAGAGTCTGATGGAGCGGGATGCAGCACACTGTTCTTCCAGCCGGCACTGCACATCGGAGGCTGTTTGATGGGCCTCAAGCATCTCAATAAACAGATGTGGCCCCAGTGGAGAAATTTCTTCTTCCTATCGTAAATGACACCTTCTGCACTGATATGGTTTCTTCATGTTGGCACAAGCTGGTTCTAACTGAGCTGATGCTTTGTAGAAAGCCGGAAAAGCTGACTCCTGTTGGGGAGAGACGAATCTTCAGCTGCTACATGACGTGTGTATGACTTCAGACTTTTTTTCTTATGTTGCACTGCTTCAAATTTACCTGGAATCGAAGCATTGACTAGCAAACCTAGACAAGCAGACCCAGAAAGATGTAGAGTGGATCACTACGGATCTGTCGGTTTCTTCTGATTTCTGACTCGTTGCAGAATAAGAGGCATTTTTAAAGCTTCAGTATGCCAAACTACTTTTTTCCCCTGCATCTACTGAACACCGCTGGCAGCAGTGCTATGAAATACTGTGACGTTCTCTAGCTACTTGTTTATTCTAATAGCTGGGAAAGCCAAAGGCTGTGGATATTTTGAGTCTCATGCTCCAAACCGTTTCATACTGTAGCTTTAAGTGATGCTTCTGCATTTTTGGATGCATATGAATATAACTCCCACAACCCTTAAGAGAACACAAGGTTTAGCATAGTGGCAGATGCACATGTTCTTTAACTCATCCTAATACGGTCAGGAGCTGCGAAAGTGTGATATCTTCTCTAAAAGGAAGAGTCATTGAAGTACCTTGGTTTCAGATTGTAGTGTTGTGGTTTTTAAGCCAGAAATACTTATTTATTCTCTCTTCTCATGTTGGAAGGTATGTTGTAACCACTGTGGTGTTGGTAGCTCTTTTAATTGTTAGAATATTTCCACAGCTGCATTTTGCTGAATTTCTGTTCTGTTGTGAAAGTAAGTCAACCACGCCTGAGGAAGGTGGCTGTAAATTAATGAGTAGGACTCTGTCTTATGCTAATGTAGCTGGTTTGCACCCCGGCCTGGGCTGGCATTGTTCTTCTAGTTGGAACCACTATAATTAAAGCACCAAAACACATCCTTGGGAATTGTGTTTGTACTGGAAAAATTCCATGGTACACAATTTATACCAAGTGCCAATGTTCCGTGCCAGTGTTGGAAATATTATTATCTGAACGTAATGAGGCAGAGAATAACGTAAAGTAGTCCAGCTCTGTCTCCCAAGATTTACATTTCCATTCAACTTAACTGTGACTGCACATACAGCTTTTACAGAAGGTAACTGCAATGAAACGTGACTAAATTCTCTCTTTAAATATGAGAGGATAATTTACAATGAATATAAATGAAAATGCATTGATAGTACTGCACATGGTAGGTCTGCCATGCCTCGCAATCACCTGTTCATCCAGGAAGATCTAAGGAAGCATCCATGGAAGCACGTGTCCCTCACATCACAAGTACAGATGTATATAGATGTATGGTGGTGGCAGTGAAATGCTGAGGCGATGCCTTGCTGCTAGCGTCAGGGAGGCTTGCAATAATTATTGGTAAAGATAAAATAGTCTCTCTGCCAGAGAATCAAGGAGACTGAGGTCATTTTGGTGTGGCAAAGTAAAAATTCAGACCATGAACTATTATTTGTACTGGATTGAACCCGTTTCCTTTCAGAAATTCGATTATCATTTAGTCTTTGCTTAGTTTGCCTTTGTCCTGTGTCAGATTGAGTCTGACATCTGCAACTGTTTAGAATGGATAATAATATATGAACAAGAAAACAGAAAATAAAAGGAAATGAAAGAAATACTTAGAGGAGTGGAAAGGTGCAGCGAACAAAATCCTAACGGTGTACACTCAGTGGGCTTATTATACTGTAACACACTAACTTCACCAGGGTCTTACTTACATTACTCGATGGACAGTTCTCCTTGACAGGTCATGCCCACGTGTCGTCCTGTGTTACTGCTCCCTGTCTTACTGAAGAGTAAGACTTGAGTTCACACACATTCAACCAGCATCTGATGGTGAAAACCATGTGTGGTGTCAGAGTGCTGTGCTCAATGTCACACACACAGCGACAAATAATTCCAAGAAGGATCACGCTGCTGTTAGAGCAGTATTTACATTTTGGTAGCCTTCTGCGTTGTCAATCCAACACGTACACACGCATAGGTGCATGTGCGCAGTGACACACACACGTGTACACACAGTGACAGCTGTGGGTATTAAGTGTGTGATGGATGGGGCTCAGACAGGATGGCCCTCATAACCTCTCATTTATTTACTCTCCACTGAGTGACAGCAGGAGGGAAGAAGAGGAGGAAAGAAAACGAAAGAGTAGACACGAAAAAGGAAACAGAAGGAAATGAAATGAGAAGGAAAGTGATGTATGTAAAAGGGAGGACAGATAAAAACAGATAAAATGGAAGTTAAAAAAAAAGAGGCAAAGGAAGTCATTGACTGTGCAAAAGGACGCAAGGACATAAAAGGAGACAACTTTAGTGGGAGGCACATTCGGAGCGAGAGCAGAGGAAGGTACAGAGAAGCGGGTGGGGGATGATGAAGATGAAAGCAAAGAGATGAGAGAACAGCAGGGATGGTAGGTGGGCAGTGAAGGGTTGAGGAGGGGGTTCATAAGGAGAGAAGTCAAGAACCAGTACGACCAAGCGAGGCGATAAAAGCGAAGGCAGCCGAGTGGAGGTTAAGAGAAAGAGAAACCAAATCCGCCTCATCTCTGCCTTTGTGTTTCTCTCTGCTAGTTCATCCAGAGGTTGTAAACACCAGCTTGCTGTATACTATGAATGAAATAATAAACGGGCAATTTGTTTTATATGAGAGGTCAGAGAGGTCATGATGCGCCTCCTGGTCCTCAACACTTGCTGTTCATGTCAGCCTTGGTGGTTATGAACCGTGCTCCACATGTGTGTGTACTTTAGTGCTGACGTGAGATTTACATACGCTATATAATAATGTGTGTATATGTGTGTGTGTGTGTATATATATATATATATATTGAATGCAAATGGCCTGCTATGAAATTGATTTGGCAAATGCAGTAAAACCCCCTGAGCTTGTTAAAAAAGTAATATATGTATGAGGCCTAAAGGAGCCAAGGAAAGGGTTAATAAGAGAAAACGGGGGTGTGCCAGGTAGAGCTGTGTTTTTAGCTGAGGTCTAAGGGGGAGTGAGAAAGTAAATGGGGTGATCCCCCCCAGAGTGAAGGAGGAGCCACCGACCTGGGTTAGTGATGACGAGTGAGTCTGGCCCCTGTGGCCTTATTCACTGGTCTATGCTTTGGCATTACTGATTGTTCTCCTGAACCATCTCTGCTGAACACTCCTAAAGTGGAAGACACGATCTCAAATCTAGTTCTGTGCTTTCAATCATTTTAAAGTTAAGGGTTAAACATAATCCTCATTACGTCATCTCATTATTTTCTATCCTGTGTTTTTCATTCTCATAGCAACATTCACATCGATACGTAGCAATTAGCATTTTTCATTTAGCTGCTAGTCTGGTTTTCACTTTATCAGGAAAATATATTAAATCCATGTTACCTGTCTGAATTCAAATTACAACGTTACTCTGCAGCAGACGAGCTTCCAATAAATACCAAAATCTCTTACAGCCAGACCAGGCGAGGAAAAAGCACTGGGGTCGGTTTGGTTTTATTTCCAGGGCTGCGACGAGGAGGAAAACGACCTCTTTGTCCCATTTCTGCCATTTATTTTGATTTCTCTCACCTACAGACCAGACACCAAAAGTAGGTTATGTAACCCTAAAAACCTCGTTCTAATTTGAATGCTGCCCGTGAATGCATCCTGAAGAGATCGCTGTTCCACTTTAAGATCATGTGTTCAACTGGTGCATATGTGTCTAGAACACTGATAAATACGCATATGCAGAGCCTGCTATTCAGCGGAAGTGTGAATTTGAGACGCCTGCCTGAGCTCCTTCAAAAAGGAAAACCTGTCGTTAGTTGCAGTACATTTGCATTTGGCAGGATAAATGTGATTATGGGTGCAGGCTGCATATATATTATAAAACCTCTGCAACAGCATCGTATCAGGATCCAGTGATGACCTGCTTTATATCTCACCACAGACATCTTTTTTTTATTGATACTGATATTGTGGATAGAGGGGATTACAAATTGCGACAAAAGTCAAATAATCTGTGGCAGTCTGAGCGTGGTGCAGGACAAAGATGATTACAGAGAAAAATACACGATTACATCTGGCTCCCCACGTCTGCCCATCCTGTTCATTCTAGGTTACACTCTACCCTGTCGGCGGCTGCGTTGTGTGTTTAGCTTTTCAGAGTGGCATTTAGGAGAATTAGTGTACAGTGTGGGAGCTGCTGTGTACACACAGCGCACTAAGTTGCTGATGCTTGTATGTTGGTCTTTAAACCCCTTGCAAACACTCCCACAGAGAAACAAATGGTGCGCAATGCTCAGGGCAAAGTGCTCACAGATGCTTCAAGGTGATTATGATCCACCTTCATATATTAGAAGTTTCCTAATGTGAAGAAATAACTTAAATATGTGTGTAAGCTTTTTGATCTGCATTGTTATTGAGGCTGTTCAACACTGACCAAAGCAGCAGCCGGAGGCAGGTGAGTGGGCAAACACTGCAGTGCACCTCAGTGTTGATAGAAAGGGTTTTTTCGGTCTTCAGGGATCTACAGACAAATGCAAATGTTACTTTATATAACGCACTTGGGCTGTGGTGTCTGCTGCGTTTGTAGAGATGTAAAGATTAAGCCGCTTATCGGACTCTCCTCGTCTTCGCATGCTCCATTTTGCTTATGGAGACGGAACAGCAGCATGCATGGCGAAGAGCGGGGCGGCTGGTGGGAGGGAGAAGGTCTAGTCTGAAAGCCCAATGCTGAGTGCACAGACAGACGGCAATGGCTTCAAACAGACAAATCAATAGTGGACGAATACACAACGAGCACCTACAGCTGCTGGACCGAGAAGCGATTCACTACGAACCCATGCTGAGGAAGCACGGAGGAATCGTTTTTAATGGCTACACGCGTACGAAGGTCTATTTTAAACTCATGGTTCACTCACTGACTTTTCACATGAACACATGAGGAAACGGGCTGAGGTCAGGTGAAGAGTCGGGAAGACAGTTGACATGTTACAGCGCGAGCTTGGAGACACTGCGTGTGTTTTACTTACAGGTTCAAATACATGTGGGCGAAACATCATCTGATCAAAATGGTTTTTAAAATATGTTTTAACTTAAGAAGTGGTCCAATGGTTCTCCAGATTTCCACGATCCGTTGCCTTAGTAATCGTTCAGTAAGAAGTGAAATTGTTACAGTCCCCACCCAGATGTTTATTGGACCTGGAACACAGCAGTACGGCATTGTTCTTTGAAAAGGCGTCCCACTCCCGGTTTGATTGAGTGGATGGTATTTGATGTATCCCTGCTCAGTGCTGTGGCCACTTTTCTGGTGTGCCTGAAATACATGGTTGACAAAAAAGCAGTGTCAGTTAAAAAGTGCTCACAAAATCAGGTCACACTCTTCCCTCCGCAGGGAACTTCTCCTAGTCTTTATTTAGTATTTCTTCTGCCACTTGCCATGTTACCATTAGACATGTCCAGGCAGCAAAGCTTTTTAAAGAGTTTTTAGATAAAAAAAATAAAATAAAATATCATTGTTATGTTAATGATGTCATACACAACTAGCTTATTTATTAAAAGGTTAGGGTTGGGTTAGGATCCTGCAAAGGATTCAGCTTGTCCTCTGTCTCATAATGAGATCATACAGTATATGTACAAAAATGCATTTGACCCGCGGTGGTGGTGCTGAACACCTGAAATGGTGGTGGTTTTACAGGTAAGTTGGTGCTTGTGCGTGATGGTACTAAGCTGACACTTGCATAAAGCCTTGTAGACAAAACATGCCGTGATGTGATCTACACCGTCTAGACGCAAATCTTCATTTAGAAATCCTACAAACCATTATTTGCCTCTTCATTTTCACTCCACAGATGTGATCCTTCTCATTCCCAACACATCCGTTAAATGAGCTAACAGCTAAGTAAAGGAGATTTCCTTTTCACCCATATAGGCAGGAATGATTGTCCTAGTTCCGCCTTGCCCGGCGTGGCTCCCTATGCATGACATTGAGGAGATGGCCTCATGTAAATACATGAGCTGCTGAGTGCTGGGCCAGCGATGGAATCTCCATTAGGTTGGGTAATACAGGGCAACTCGGCTTAAACAAAGCTCCTCAGCGGGACTCTGCAGCAGTTCAACCCTGGTGCCTGTAGGATTCCTCACCGGGGTGGACTAATGAGGAAGGAGTGCCCCTGAGGCGCTTGACCCCCACTGATAACCAAATCTGCTCCTCCGATCTGAGCAAGGACACAAAGATGAATTAGTAACGTAGAGTTCTCAGCAGGGACTGAGCGAAATAGGCAGATAATGACATAACTATTCATTAGTCCTCATCTTTGGCTTTTCTTTCATTGCCCGTGCCCAGCAGTGGCTTCTTTCTTCTATGTGGAATGACATTGTGTTTGATGTCCTGGGGACTGTGGTCAGATGGTGATGAAAGAGAGGTGTAAAGAGTGAGTATGAGGTGTGTGTGTGTGTGTGCGGTTTACTCTCGATGCACTCTGTGCAGCCTTAATCGTCCAAATCACTCCACTAACGAATATTTCATTATGTTGATTTCAGTGCTTTCTCTCAAAGGTCATAAAAAAGCCACCCTCTGCGATTTGTAATCAAAACTGCTTTGACTCACTACTTTTGCAAAGTAACACATTCATAAGACGTTGACATGAATAGAATTAATGGTGTTTTTCATGCATGACAAAACAGATTACTCCTTTTAGCTCCACTGCAGCCGTCGCTGTAAAGTTTGGGCCTTATCTTTCACACACTCTCCTCACTATAAACTTCTAAACTCAACATGCTGCCTGCATAGCAATGGGTGTGCGAATCAATGGCGACGCGAGGTAGCTGAGAATATGATATTATCTGCAAGCGGACGATTGTACCCACGCGAATCAATCATAGGATGGCTTAGAAAGGAAATGACTCAATTACTGCACCTGTCAAACTCGCCGTGGTCAGATTTAGAAAAAACTAGTCACTTTTTTAAAGTATTGAACACTGTTGAATTATAAAGGCTTGTGATCAGTCTGCAGCTTTGATTGGCAGTATTCAAAAACACACGATAATTAGATGCAAAGAAACACCAGTGGAAATAGTGTTTCAACATCAATAGGGCAGATCGTGCAGCTGTGTTTGGACTGATGATTAACCTGCTTTTGAGTCTCTGGGACCTTCTGGAAAAGCTGATGGCAGAGTTGACGGAGCAGTCTGAGACAATACTGTAAGTGGTTTTAGTCATGATGTTCCTATAAACTGTGATTAGTTGTACCACCAGCTGCTCTAAGTCAGATCTAAGTCTGCATCTGCATGGACAGACTCCCTGCTGGCTAGATAATATATATAATGGGTGCGTCCACCTGTTCAGAACAGCAGGTAAAACAGCCAGAGAGGTCACTTCTTCTCCCCCATTTGGTGTTTTAATGCCCATTTAATCTAGTTTTATTTTGCCATTAGACAGTTATTAGCACTGTTGCAAAGTGCACCACCATGTGTGCTGTCAACCATGGTGGGGACATATTTGAACACTGTTCTATACACACCGAGAAAATAGATGTAGTCAGTCAGAAGTCCCAGAGAGCCGAGTAAATGATGTTGCTTCCAGTCACAGATAACAGTGGATTGTCTTTGCCTAAATACTTCCCTAAACTGTCACTTCTGTAAATTAATTTTAGCTGAAATCCAATGTATGACGTGAAGAATATTTAGAAGACATGTCCCCTGATCCCTCGGTTTACCAGTTTTTCATTATTTCAAACGGGTGCCAGTCTCACAGTTCAAAGTATAATCAGGCTTATTTTGGTTTTAGATGAACATGACATTCGAAGCGCTGATGTTTTTTCCTGAACTTGGGCAACATGGGCACGTCGTGTGTTCCACCGGAGGCAGCTGCAGGGTGCTGATCCTCCGCTGAAGGTTAAACATCAGTTTTATTATCAGCCTCGCTTCATTTGACATCATTCGGTCCCCGGCGTGATCATGAAGGGGCCTCGTGTCTGCCTGTCAGGCTGCAGACCTTGGTAAAAATTTACACCATGGGCAGCCTGAGGGAAACTCAGCTGTTAGTCGGCAAACAAATCTCAGTCGGGGATAGCCTTGCGTGATCTGTGTGTGTGTGTGTGTGTGTGTGTGTGTGTGTGTGTTCAGGTTACACAAAGATTGATGAATATTTCATTCATTACAGCTAAAGCAGAGCGAGAGGGCGGTGCTTACGACTAGCGTTGCTTCCTCTAATGCTCAGTCCTGCTCGCCGGGCTCTCAGGCCAGAGTCTGGACAAATGTACAGAGAATTGCTATTCAGCCATCTTTAAATCATATCACACAGAGGAGCGAGTGATACGAGTTAACGGGCTGTTCTAATCTAGCACATAGCCACACCACCCTGAGAACTGACTGGAAGCCAGACTAAAAGCATAGAATTAGAAGGAGAAGGACGACATGGCATAAAATCATAGACAAACGGAGTACTTCAGTCTGTGTACTGTGAGTAGTACAGCTCATTAGTTGTTGTTTCTTACTTTGGCGTCTAGTTGTGAAGGTTTGAAAGTGTATCATCTCGCACACGGGAGTTTCTTCAAGAAGAGGATTTAATGAACACAATCTAATTTATTTGTTAACACCACAAATTACAGCACTTAATAATTAGCCTTCACGCTTCCAATAGTGATGATGTTTTTCCTCATTCCAGAGCAGTCACAGCAGAAGAAATGGTTTTCTATCCTCACCCTGATCTATGCGTTGCTGCAAACTGAAGTGCTGACATGCAGCATAACGGTGGGACCTTATGTACACAAACAGTGAAAGTGATTTACTCTGAAAACCAAATGAAGTTGCTGAATCTGATGATATGCGCATTGACTGAACGGGAAGACGAGCCCGTCTCTGTGGAAATGAAGCTCTTTGGGTTCACTTAGGTCGGGTCTCAGCAAGTTAATACTTGTGGAGGTGGAGAATCATTGTGCTCATACGCAAATGAGAGTGGCCCCATTTACCAGAGCAGATACGGGAGATGATCACTGCCTGGACCTGTTGTTTACTGACGAGAAGACTGAAGTTGAGTTTCCGCTTCTCTCACGCTCTCGAATGCCTGCACAGTTTCACGTGTGTTGATGCATTTCTAATGAGAACGTATGGCAGAGGAGGAGCAAACATGTGATGTGTTGACGTCTCCTGCTTCACACCCTGTACATCTGCTGGGCTCCTGAACATGGTTTTCTTTCCCACAGTTCAGTGTCTGTAAGGATTATTATGGTACCTAGATCCTAGATCTATGTTGTGGTTGTTTTTATTTTCTAACACGTCTTGTTATTTAAATCTCAGTAAACCCTCAGTTTGTCCTCCTGTCTTTCTGTCTTTTCTTACAACCATAGTGGAAACTGTTCACTCAGTGCTTGATGTATAGCACGAACACAAACAAGTCACCCTGTCTGACTCCTTTGGACACCCCTACCAGGTGTGTCCTTGAGCCAGACACCCAACACTTGCACATTGTCTGCTAAGCAAAGTAACCATTAGGGGCAAAGTGTTCAATCATCCAATATATATAAATGATTTTATTTCACTTCTCAAGCCCGACTCAAAACAAAAGAATCCGGATGGTTTGTGCCATTTATTGTTACATTTGTTTGATGTAAAAGCTTCATCTAGGACTGTTGAATGACACCTAACACAATGGTTATGACAAAAATAACAACGGTAAAGTGCTCCGTTGGAATCGCAACACATGTCGTCACACTGGGGGAAAATCCTTTCTACCAGAATCTATAGGTCATGGGCTGCATGTACATGACAACTAATTAATTATTGATCCCGCCATGAGTATTTACCCAAGGAACCTGCATCACACTAATATCAGGCAGAATCGTAGCTGACTTGAGCTACTTTTAATAAAACTCCAGGTTTTGCCCTATGAATCGATGGAATCCTGGCAGCAGCTCCTGACTGTGGGTCAAGAAAAACAGCCCAGATGGTCCAGGGGACTATTGGCATTCCAGAGTGATCATGTCTGAACCGCGCTGGAAATCTTATCTACTAAATTCAATCTGAGCCAGAGGAACGTCTTGGGGGGAGAGACGCTAAGTAATCAGCAGTGATGGGGCTCCCCCGCCTCCCTCGGCCCCTGTGATCTTTCCTTCAAGTGGTGCCCCAAAACATTGATCCCTTGTTTCTGCCCCTGGCAAAACCCCAGAAATTATGATAAATAAGCCCATTAAGCTGCAGGCTATGCTGAGATCTGAGGAGTCTGAGGACCTCTTGCCCCGCTCCTTTTGTTTCTTCGGTGAAGGCCCCGCAGCATCTAAATGTGCTGATCTTTAGCAACAACACTCTGATAGATATCCCCCTGCTGCCAGCGCCGCCGCTGTGATTGCTGTTGATTTGTATTCAAATCAGCCTGAGAGGATGAGATTCATTGTACACCGGCAACGGTACCAGGCCACTCGCGGGTCCTCTCTAGCCAGACGCTGCATTACTGCTGCTCGGAGGCTTTTAGTCGAGTCCATTTGCTCAATGCCGCCGAGTAAAACAGATAAATTGCGAGCAATTCGAATCAGAAAGGCGGAGAAAAGCAAAGCAGGTGTTTCCAGAAAGGACATTCAATTAAAAGCTTGAGGTGTGTGTCCATCTGTCTTTCTAGTGGAGTGTGTAAACAAGAGTGTGCCTTTTGTGCATTGCTGCTTGTATACACTGGCTTTTTCATGCGTGTTTGTGTAGATCTGGGAAGTGATGAATCACCTCCGGCCCTGGTGTTCAGGGTGGAGCGTCCCCCCCCCCCCGAAAGACAGAAACACGGGTGGATAGCCTGTGCACTCAACAGGCCTGCGTGTGTGGATTTCTTTGGTCTCTGGTCCATCTCCTCTTCAAGAGGCCATTTTTAATCAGTGGTGCCACGAGAGAGCGCTTCACTTCTTCATCACAGCAGGGGAAGCATCATTCCTTCTGATGAAGCCTAGTCTTTGTTAAGCAGCATCTCTAATGAAGAGGCACAACAAGTGTTGTTTTTACTGTTTTGGAACTTGAATTATCACTTTTGAAGCCGGCATGATGAGTATGCACAGGGATGCTTGCTACGGTCTGTTCCATGAAATCTTCCCTCCCAAAACCAGGCACTTACATCTAAGTTTTACACCGCTGCCTGTGGAGCCACGAACGGTTTTTACAACGTCTTGCACTCGTACTGTAATACTCTCCAATACCAGTAAACAGACATGTAAAATACATTTAGCGCCTCTAGATGTAGAAGCAGCATTTTAATGTGGTGCTTGATCAAGAAGGAGCATATTTTAATGCCTTTAAATGTGGCTTGGTACAGAAATAAATAGACAGCATGAAATGCACGATGTTCAGAATGTACAGCTCGGCTGTGATGCACAGATCATTACATCATTACAATGCATTTACCTGCAGACTGGTCAGCACCCATGCTGATGGGTGTACATCACATATGCAGCACATTAAAGAAAACCTTTTTACACAGCGCACCATATTCCTGCTACAGTGAATATGTAACACCGCTGAGCATGTAAAAGCCCCCACAACACATTTTCCATTCATGTGTAAAAGCGTGCAAACTGTTCAAACTTGTCATCAGCACTGTGGAGTGAAAGGCACCAGGAGAGAAGCATCTTGTTAATGAAGCACTAGTGGAAAAGTACTTCACACTTCGTGTGTTAATCTGAAGTGTTGAACAGCGGCATGATGCATTTAGCATTTTCTTAATACACATCAACATGGTGACAAACGCTTATCTCTTGATCGTAAGTTATATGCTATATGGAGTAGCGCTGTTTTCAGCAATTCAGTTTCATATGCTGTTCGATTTATTAGCTCAAAAATACTTACTATAGTGTATGTATTACTACAAAAATACTATCCCAGCCACAATGTGAGTACCTCTAAAATACACCATGTATACTCGTATAGGAAAGATAGCAAGGACTCAAAGAAAGATTCATACATACAACTATTCATTAATGTACTCTCATTAGAAATCAGTCTTCAGCCTCACCCATAACAGTGGAATCCAGGAACATCACGGACATCTGCGCTAACCTGCCAGTGAACAGTTTTCTTTCTTAATCTCTGCATATTCTCCTGTTGGAATTATCTTCTATTCTCTCTGTATTTGTTCTGCTCATCTTCATTTCCTCAACAACCTTCACAGGGATCATGCAAGTTTACCCAATGTTATTTTGCCTAAATGCTATGACTGATATATTTGTAGATATGATTATAGATATACTGTTCTGACACAAAGCAGGAACATTTCTGTAGATTCGGTGAGGTGCAGTGCACCCCAGACTGGAAAACTTTGAGTTTCAACTACAGAAATAATCATTTCTTTTTGCTACAGTAGTGGCAAAAACAAAAGCACAGAAACGAAAAGGTTTTCAATATTTTGAAAGTCTAATTTACAGCATTTACTTTGGTCTCCTCTCATTTCGCCCATCAACCCTTAAGCTGGTACATGTTTCTGGTGAATTAGTTAACAATTCAAATCAAATCAGTTTTATTCATATAGCGCCTTCACAACAGAAGTCATCTCGAGGCACTAACCCTAACCTTACAGAAAATAGGTCAATACGAAATAATATATATAAAACCCAACAGCCCCTCTTGAGCAAACACTGAGGCGACCGTGGAGATGAAAAACTCCAGCAGAACCAGGCTCAGGGTGGGCGGCCATCTGCCTCGACCGGTTGGGGTTAGTGGACAGACGAGAGAGAAAAGAACAGGTCATAGATCATAACAACAACAACAACAAGGAGCAGCAGACGAAGCACAAAATGTAGATGAAAGTGTGGTTAAGACGAGTCTTTAACAGCAATCCAACAATCGCTTCCCCAACTACAGCAGATCACCTGAATCTGAAGCTAGTAAATACTAATTCATTCTGTCTTCTCCAACACCACATTCATCTAGTCTGGTTTTTCCCAGCTTCTTCAGCAGTTGTGAAGTTTTGTGACCGTCGATCTGAGAACCTTATATATTTGCTATCAACACCATTAGAGAGTCGGAGGCAATGAGGCCAGAACGGAAGCAACAATTAGCACAGCATCAGAGTGTGGATACCAAAACCAAAACTCGTTGGTATAGCGGGTTCCAGGAAGGGTTTGGTCAGCTGGTATCTAGGTCTACTCTCACCTAGTAGGTACGAAAAACTTTATTCGCAGAGGAAAAATTGCTTAGAAGCTGTAACAAACTCCACAGAAAGCCAGTCAGCCAATCTCTGGTCCTCCTACCCATGAGCCACCAGTGCTAACCACTAAATACAAAATACACATTCATTGTTACCATTATGCTCACAAACGTGCTTCAATTTACAGAAAGATGAAAGAGAAACTAGATCCAGACACAGCTTCAAACGATAAAACACATATAAAAGACAAAGTTGTGGTTAATGAATGATAGCAAAACCTATTAATCAGAATCTCTGTGGCTTCCCGTTGTCCGTTCTCATCTCAGAGTCCTTTTTATCTCCCAAAGCCACTTTCAGTGTTCACTGTAGCATTCTCCTTCCACACGTTTGTCTCTTTGATTGATTCATCTGTTTTCCTCCAGATTCCATGGTCTATTCAAGCAGCTCTCACACCTCACTCTCCTTTTTTTATGAATTCACTGCAAACAGACTTCTGATGCTGCAACGGGAACAAACAGAAGTTTATGTGTTTCTTCTATTCAAAGGAAAAACAGCAGCGGGAGCTCAGAGGAGCACATGGAGAGGCCTTACTCTTCACAGTAATGAAGGTTTCTGTTGCTTCTCTGGTGACGCAGCTCTACGTTCCTGCTGCTAATGAAGACCCCACTCCAACGAGACATGAATTACATGAACGTATTGCTACATGGGTTGACAATGCTCACTAAACACTACTTGTCTTGTACAGAGGTAATTGCTTAAATTCTGGTTTATCGCAGAAATAGCTAGCCGCCAAAGAGCAGTCAGGTAAAACTGAAATTATCCCCGCTTTGCAAACCCAGTTGCTGCACAACAGCTCCTCTGGTAAATCACAATCCTTTTTTTGGTTTCTCTGATCTTTGAAGTAACAAAATGAGTTAAGACTTGAAAGAGGGTTCTGAAAACAGCCAGAAACGAGAATAAAAAGGAGCACTCAGAGGAAGTAACAAACAAGCTCTTACTGGGCGAAAGAAAACATCTCAGCCTTGATGGAAGTGAAGATGGTGCCGGGGCGTTGCGTCAGGTTTTTAATTACAGTGCCACGGTATGCTGGAGTAAACAAAGCAGACGAGATTACGAGTGCAAAACATTGCGTTGAGTATAGCCTTCGAAAACATTACATTTCAAGTGTAAGTGCATACACGCAGGAGCAGGAGCAATCATTTCTGGTATCTGAGCCACATACGCACACACACCTGTGAAAAAAGAAACTCTTCAGTTCATGACTTCACCACAGAAACACGGGGGACACAAAGCTGCTGATGAACTTCATCAGCAGCTGAAAAACAGGCTGCACATATTAAACCTGAGAAATCAAAAGACTAATATTCTGTCTGTCCATCTATCTGTCTGTCTGTCTAATCTTGATCAGACGGGTCCAAATACATAAACTATATCCAACATTCTACAAACACCATTATTACACAATCTAGAAAGAAATCTAAGAAATAATTTATTACAGAAAATATAAAGATTGACAATCTACATCAGACTCGTTAAAGCCTTACGATACCTCCCTTTGGTATCAATAACAGTATCGATATCAAACCCCCTCGATGACATGTCATCTATATTTGTATCTTCTAAATATTGAGAGATCGTTTTCTGGCTCCTGTCGCAGCCGCCTTCATCCCACACTCGTCTTATTTCCGACTGCTTTCACAATCCTCTTTCAAGTCTCCTGGCTTTTCATTTGCTCGGAGCTCACACTGCGCCCGGCCCCGCTCTTGTGATTGTAAAGCTCAGCTGGTAGACACGGCTCAGTCTGCAGCGGACGGATTCTCTCTTGTTTCTCGTCAGCACCTCTGACAAACACGCAGAGGCTGAAACAGACGGGATTCCTGCTTCGTTTCACAGGCTGAAGTTTGTCAGAATGTCTCCCTTGATTAAACTCACAGTTTTTTGTCATTCAGGCGAATTAGGGCTGTAGTCAAGAAGAAAACCGCCGATTTGAAGGCATAACTAAGTTCTTACCACAAACAGTCATAATGTTTACCGCGTCTGAACAGAACTGAATTCAATTAGGTTGGTTGTTGTGACTGTTTCCTTAAAGCTAGCAGCTGGGACTCAGGCGGCACCGCAGTCATAGGATCGGTGGTTCGATTCCCAGCTAAAAGGTTTCACTTTTGTATTCTGAACTCAAAACACGATACATGATGATGCTATTCAAACTTTAAACGATGAGGTGGCTCTGTTGCTACGGAAGGAAAACCACAGCGCTGACTCAACTGCATTGGGTTTGGATCAAGTTCACGCATAACGAGATATGTCAGGCTGGCCACCACCTTGGGTTGGGTTCGGGTAGAAATGTGCAGCCTGATCCACAGTCTAATTCTAGCCTGTTGTTTAGCTGTCCAGCTGTCCATATTTTTATTCAAAAGCACAAAGAGTGAAACCAAGGCTTGATAACGAAACACAGGGAATGGGCCATAACAGAGAGTATTTTTAGAAAATGGTCTAGGAACAAGTAATATCTACAACAGGCAACGGATTACTAGGCAGCTTCCCTCCCTCCCCCTCTCTACAATCTACCACTTGTCTCTCTCAGTCTTAGGTTTGAAGAAAACATTTCCTCAGAAATCAAGTGAATGAGTTGTGAGTGATGGGCTAAGTATAGCCGGGGTCTTTGTACCTTCGCCTTTGCAGTGTGCAAACAACTCAAATCATGCCTTTATATTGGTTGGGGTCATATTTCAAAGGGTAAGAGAGTAGCTAGACATCAGCAACCAATCGAATTTGCTTTGTTGTTTGAATTTATCTGTCCCCAAAATCCTACAGCTTCCCCATCTTGTATGTCCGTTTAAAATGAAGTAGCAAAAGTATGATTCGATATATTAAATGCTATGTTTGATGCATATCAGGGATGTAGGGTTGTACTCCACATCCCTCCGTTAGACCGGCGAGGTAGGAAAAGGGACAGATGTGCAACTCTAATATAATCAACATCTGATCCAACCAACCACTCTGGAATATTTGCAGTGTTACTACAGACACGGTCACATACACGTTTAATTTTTTCTAGATTCTCATTTATAGCAACTTTACAACCTCAGTTACCTGAAGAGAAGGACGGAGAGTTGTGGAGTGTAGCAGAAAGGTGGAGCCGGACACAGCTCGTAGTTGAGCTAGCTTTATGTTGCAAACCTTAGCTTAAGGAACGTCGGAGTGAGGGGTGAAGCTGGAGTTTACAGAGAGCTCACTGTCCAAAGTTCAGGGTCGGACATTTCCAGGGAGGTTTGAGATCAGTCACTTTTGGTTTGATGACTTAATAAACCTTAGAGGAAAGGTTGAAAGTTTGGGTCCATTCTTGTTCCTCATAAATAATAGTCACTGTTCACTGACAACCAGGCATGTTGAGCTTCAGTTGTTTCCTCTGAACATAATCCCACTGATGATTATGTTTCCAACAGAAGTGTTTGCTGCTGCCGTTTATTTGCACTCAAACGGAATTTCTAAAGTAGGAAAACAGTCTCACACGACATGCGCCTGTTAACAAAACTTAAACGAGTGTTTAAAAGAATGGCTAATGCTGTTGTTCTCGTGCTGACGGCCTCCACAGTCGGCGTAGCCGTGGAATCCCTAGAAACGCATTCGTCTTTCACGTCAAATAAAACTGAACAGCTAAGCTCCTGCTCAACACTCTTAGCGTGTTTTTGGCAGTGAGGTGGGGCACCACTTCTGGGCCTTTTCCTTTCTTCCTCTGTCATCTGCTTCCCCCACTCTTACCCCTCTCCCACAGCTCCTCTCATCTCCCACTCGTGCCAGGAGTGGCGGCTGCTCTCAGCAGCGCGTCCATTTTGTAAGTGCTCCAGGAGTTTGTGGAGTGGCAGCAGGTGAGGCAAAGTAAGGGAAGAGGTGATGATGAGAAGAGAGGAAGATCCAGCAGCGGGAGTTGGACAGGGGAGAGGCAAGATCCCAGTGTGGGGAGTGGGAAAAGAAGCAGATAATGATAAGAAAGGGGCCGAGGAGAGAATGGAGTGGAAGGAGCGAAGGAGACGTCTGTCACGATGCTGCTCAATCAAAGGCTGTCCTGTCCCCCGCAAAACTCGCAACTCGCTGTTTGCTCAATGCCAGATTCCGAAAATATTACTTAACCACAGGGATTAAGTGTCACGTTCACCTGATGCTACGCCACTGTATATGTCAGCTTTCACGTCCCTGTGATATATATTTGAGGAGTACAAATCTCAACATGTTTGATCAAATCTTTATCTTAAACTTTAAGGGGATTGCGGTAGCAGGGAGAGAAAAAGAGCAGGCGTGAAACTTATATCCCTTATTTGTTATTCATGCATAAGCTGCAGCTCCTCTTGCCTCATTCATATCATACTTCAAATGAGTTGGCAATCAGGCCTCGGGGGGTGTGCTGGAGAGGAGGGGAGCGGAGCCAGGAGAAATATTGCCCTGCGTTTCAGCTGTTCAGTAATTATTTCTCAGGCAGTAGCAGAGACGCCCAGAGGCTGATGAAAGACCTGTAGATCTTCATGGTCCTCCGGGAGCCTCGGCGCTCCACAAGAAGTACTCCATTAACTGAAGCATCATGGGAAATCTTGCGCTCAGTGGTTGGACAAAAAATGAATCCTCCCATTGACCAACATGTGAATACTGTATGTTCGTCTAATGTGCGGGATCATACCGTGTCAGCGTGACATGTTGTAATGGTAGAAGTGAATCATGTGTACGTTTAATCTGCCATAATCTTCTTACTGCATTTGTTTTCTAAAGCGGTTCTGAGCTACTGTGCTAAACCTACAGATGTTCAAGATGTAAGCTAACTGGTATGGATGATCAAGCCTTCTGGACTGGACTGCCTTTGATGAATCACAGACCTCATGGATCAGAGCATACTTGATCAGATTGAATCGACCCACATATGAATGTATGTACATGAATTAGCTTTTTTTCTCCTTCACTGTTGTCGTGCACAAAAAAAGCAAAAGAACACGATGCTGCTAAGATAAAGCATATGTGTAATCAGTGAGGGATCTAAAGCGTTGGGGCTATGTGAGGGTGGTGTACAGTTCGAGGGATTAGACTGGATTAAAGTAGTGGTAAAGGGCTCTGCACTCTCACACTGCTCCCTCATTCGCTACAAAGAACTGAAAACATGTTTTAAGGCACAAACAGTCTTTTCATCCTTTGGCAACCTGGAGAACGCTGCCGTGAATGTCTGCTTCAGTGAGACGGCTCTCACACTGCCAACATACATCAGCAAGGCCTTTAAATAGCCTGATCCACAGAGATGCTAAGCACATTACCGTGGGTTTAGTGTACTTGTGGCATGTTATGGTGGGTTAAGAATTTTTCAGATTTCTTTTAGTGTCGCAGCTTCACTAGCAACAGCCGGCAGCGCTGATTTTCTATGCCGCCTGTGAGGACAGGAGATCCAGTGTCTGAAAACTGTAAGTGACCTGACGGAGAAATAAAAAATGCAGCCGTTACAGAACGCGCCTTTTAAAGAGAAGAACAAAAAGCACCTGTGTACACACATGCTCACATAAAAGCACGTACATACTGTATGCAGATGTAATATTTCAAATTAAGATTCCTAATCTCACAGCTGTAGGCTACATGCAGACAGATGGTTTGTGCTTTGTGCACATTATGTAACCGCGCAGACAGGAGACTCAATAACTAGACGATTCTGTGGCAATTGTTCTCTAATTGAAAATATGAAATGTTTAAATTCTAAGATTAATATTTTGCAGCTCACACTCTGTGTTAATTCAGTGAACAATGTCACAACCAATTCTGGAAAGAAAACAATAGCAGAGTGAAGAAATTCCAGTGACTCACTGGCTAACGTGAACATGTACCACCTCCACCTACAGCATGTCCACACACATAAACCTATATATTAATTATACATATTTATGCACGCATAGCTAAACGCATTATTCTCGTACCTATTTATAGCTCTGTGCTGCTGGATCATTTTACAACGAGCTGGAATCAGCAGAAAAGTTCACGCACACAGTAGTTGCCTCTATGCACTGCGTGTTTCAGGTGAGTGTACAAAACCCCGTCGTGTTAACAATCACAGTCGCCGACGTCGCTGTACAGAAATGATCACAAAGTAAATAGGACATTATTTGACCTTTTCCAGAGACGAAAGACAAAAGAGGAGACGAGATGTGACTCGAGCTGATGGCTTCTGTAGTGTCTGACGCAGCGCATCACATTCAAATGTGTAAGAAGAGCAGACTTTCTTTGGTTCCTGCTCAGTATTCTCCACGTAACCTCGCTGCCAGTACCAGCCTTAAGGCTCGCCCCCGGCCACAGACACACAGCGTGCTTCTGATGGTTAAAAGTTCTGCTCGGGACACGGTGAGAGAGAGGGAGAGGAAACGCAGACCGTCCCCGATGCTCTGCAACCTTCAGCTATGGCTCATTACTTCATTATATCATACACACTTCACATTGGGCACAGGCCATTGATTTTTAAATACTCGTCAGTTTATGTTGCAGTGGATTCTGAACATCTGAAGTCGGAGAATAAGGGGAAGGAGCAACGCCCGATGACGCAAATGCTTTCTGGGCAGAGAGAATCAGATTAGGGTTTCACTGACGTGTCTGTCTGCTCGCAGCCCTGGGAACACATGACACTGCAGATAATCTGCTCACGATAATTAAAATTATTCAGACATGCATCAGCCTCTAGCCTTTATTTTCTTTAAGCATCTAACATCGACATGTGCCAACATGGAAGGCGTGCCTCGCGCGCGCACACACCAACATCCAAACAATTCAGCCTCAGCCCGACAATTATACCCTGTGCATCAGAAGCATAAGGAGATTTTACGTTGAGTCACTAGAAACGTTCTTATTTTGATTATGACTAAGTCAGACTGCTCCAACATGAAGCGGGTGAAGTTGCACATGAGCTTTGGGAGAGGAGAGAAAAAAAAAACAGTTCTAATCCTCTGTGAAGGCTCCATTTTCTTTAAATTCTTTGAACTCACTTCAAAATAAATGTTGTATTTGGGGGTTGTTTTCTCTTTGCAATGCAGCCGATGTCGTCTTTTCATCCCAGTTGCATTACACTGAGCTTACAACTTCCTTGTTGTCATAAATTACAGCTGGGATGGCTCTATTCTGGACCAGTTTAGCTTTGTTGCTGCATAACTCTAAGCTATCGTACAGTAATCTCCAGAGGAGACCCAGATATGGTGTGCATTAAGGACGGCGCAGACTTATACTCTGATCCCGCAGTAAGAGGTAGCTTGGTTACTGAGTGATGAGCCAAATTGCTAAAAGCTGAAATGATCCCCGTTGTTCTCATGGTTGGAATCGAGAGGCGAGGTGTATCCTGGACAGGTCACAGGTCTATCAGACTACTCTCTTCATACCTGCAGTCATCAGTTGACTGACGGCCGAGGACTGAGTCTTCTCTTTACATCTGATTACATGTTGTATTCCTTGTTTTTACGTGCACCCCAACATTCATCGCTCCACTCAGCCTGGAGCAGCTATGACTTTGTACTCGGCATCCTCCGATTCTCTCCATATGCACTAAACTTCTAACACCAGGGGAAGCGAAACCACCGTGTGCACAGTTGTATGTATGCATGGCCCTGCGTCCTAGTCATACCCGTCACTAAGACCCCGCCTGACACACTCACACACACACACACACACACACACACAGATCTCTGCAATGACCTTTACACAGCACAACCAGGACAAAAACCATTAAAGAAGATCTACGGAGGCATTTGACTTTATTGTCAGTTTATCTCTCTCTGTGGCTGCGATCTTAACTGGACACAATTCAAAGCATGCATGGAAGGAGCCATTTGTAAGATAATGTAAAAGACTCTTTGGACTGCTGGCTCTGTGTGATGTCGTACAGGAGACAGCTGACATAAGCACTTATTGAATCTTGCCAGGGTTTCAGTGAAAAGTGAGTAATGCAGAGGGATACAAAGAGGGAGTGAGAAAAATAGCTGGTGGTGTTCCGCCCCGTAAATGTCAGCTGCACGACGCCCCCCGTCACCCCCACCCCACCTCAACCGCCTGCTCGCTATTGGACTCTTTAGCATTTAAAAGAGGAAGACTACAATCTCCTACATAATGTGAGTCTCTAGTGCTTGTTTCAACACTGCGAGTCGACTACGGCGACCAGATTAATGAGCAGCCAAGTCTCCATTCCACCCACTCCCACTCCCACACTGTCTTTAGAAGAGGCTTCTAACACATTGCGGATGATGTGACATGAGATATAACACATTCTCCCACCTTAATTCATATCTCTTTGTTGAGGTGCCTTTGAATAATGGGAATGTACATTAGTATACTCAGGTGTTCAAAAGACTGTCTGGAGGCATTACAGACAAAATGTTTCATCCAGAGATAAAACAGGGGGCTGAGGGAGCGTGTCCCATCAGTGCGAAATAACTGGCGTTGATTGGTGGTAAATCTATTGCAGTTGGTGGGAAAGGTGTACAGTAAAAGACTTCCATTAGTCAGATCAGAATAACCTCGGTACTGTAAGCAGGTCCTGAATGCTGTTTCTGAAACTCTAAATTCTCCAGAGCTACAAAAATATAAAATGGTATATTCTAAGCCTCTTTAGGGTCAAAGCTGGGGTTCCCTAACCAGGATAAAAGCAATGGAGTCTAGTGAGAAAAACGACTAAAGACGCGACATATTCAGGAACCTTAAACCTAAACAGCAATTAAACCTTAACTAAAGACCTTAACCACACATCAGTGGGTTATACCTAATCACCTCCTTGCATCACCCCTCTTCTAGCCACTTAGCAAGACTCAATCATAGCAATAAGTCACGTTTCATAAATGACTAAATGCATGTGTAATTTTCGGGGGCTGCACAATGGGGCTGCCAAATGTCGAGCAGGGCTTGTGACGCTGCCACTCTGGTTCCAATTACGGTTGAGTAGATCTATTTTGGGATATTTATGTAACAGAAACCTGTGTTTTCTGGTTTGACACCTCATTTATCTTTGCTTTACAAAGCTCATTACAAATCCCTGTTAAAAATAACTCTTTATGATGAGGGTGAGATCGTTGTAGGTAAAGGTCTCGCACAAATTCCAAAATAAAAGCCTGGGCTGAGACTGACTACAGGATAAATACCTGAATCTGATAAAACACAAGCTCAAGCTCTGTTGTATGAAACACATGACACTGAAGTGTCCTTAAAATCCCTTTCAGTGTCGTCTCCAGCCACCTCTGCCCTCTCCTTTACTGAAGCTTCTTGCAGGGATTTAAAACATATCCTGTTATTATCGGCTGTAGGCCGTGATCACCCACAGTCCCGTAAGTGAGTGTGTGAGAATTTCATGTCACCAGTGGGAGAGAAGAGGGAGAGGTTTCTAATACCAGCGACTATGGCAAACAGCCTGAGCTTTCAGCTCTAATACTCTCCATCGTTTCGTTAGCAGGGACAGTGTGGACGTGTGCGTGCGCGAGTGAGCGAGTAGGTGTGGGAAAGAGCAAGAGACGAGCAGCGCTGATGCTGTCACTTGGCTGCCATT
Source organism: Microctenopoma stevenorrisi (assembly GCA_032270685.1). Taxonomy (NCBI): domain Eukaryota; kingdom Metazoa; phylum Chordata; class Actinopteri; order Anabantiformes; family Anabantidae; genus Microctenopoma; species Microctenopoma stevenorrisi. Next base: position 1,399,731 of record JAUMTR010000011.1, read on the forward strand.
AGGCTTAAAACAACCCACGCTGTGGCAGACAGAGTCAAAGAAAAGCCATTATTAATATTTCCCCTCTGAAATGAGACGTGGAAGAAGAAGCACATGGACTCGTATTGTCTGCTGGCATTGAAGTCCCCTTTTTGAGGACATGAAAGCGGACACAGTGATTTCTATTACTGGACCTTATCAGGCGCTTAGCCAAGAGATTAGTGGTGGTAATTCTCTCATTTTTAGTGTAAAGGTCTTTTTTTTTAATTCAGAGGCTTAAGAGTGAGGGGGCAGGAGGTAAAAAATGAAAAGAAGTGAAATGGATTCATTAGCCTGGAATGGGTTCTTCAGTCAAGAGCCACATTTTAACATTTGCCTTATTATTCAGTTTGTGCTCTGCATGAGTGTTTCCAAATGAAATCCAGTCAGCGTCCTCACAGAAATAGTGGCTTTACCAAACCCTCAGAGTACAGCAGGCCTCTGGTTTTTCCCCGGGGGATACGATCTATTTATTTCTGAGTGGGAGATTCTATGGTTTGAATTTTGTTGGCAGCTCCCCGTTCTATCACCGGCTTCTCTCATTTAAGGTCATCAACAGATGTTACAATTCAACCCCTGAGGGCTGCTGTTAGCACCACTGTTTTCTGTGTCTTAATCATCTCCCCCCTTCGTCTATGAAGACCGGGAGTTCAAGTGGCTGCTTGGGCGAAAGCAGTCCTGATACAAAGACGGACTGCTCCCTCACGTTCTACCAGCAAATTTAAAATACATACATGCCTACATATGCGCATGCCTAGACACGCTTACCACGCAGTCTGGTCGACCACAATACAATGTGGTCGACCTGGAGAGTAGCACCCTGCTGTGTTTGAAATGGAGACACAAAGCTCTGGGAAATTGGAGAAAGAGAGAAAAAAGCCAGAGCTCAGTCTCATTCGGTTGCAGCCCAGTTGTTTAACTTCTTTCTGCTGTGTAAACTGCCACCCTTGCAGTGCGTAAGCTAATATCGCCAACTCTTTCTAGAAAGGGCCATTAAACATTTAGTCCATTACGTTTTCTTTTCCCCACAAGACGTCCACCTGTTTAATACAGATGACTTCACAGCACAACCATCTGAAAAAAGCAGACAGTCCCCAGGGCAGATTGGCAGAGCCGTGGATCTTTTACCTTTAGGTAATTATCAGCGCACTCTGTTTTTCTACTCCCAACTGTCTTTCATCTCCACAGGCGCTGAGTTAGTGACGCAAAACTCCTAAGGATAAAATGCATTTGCCCTGAGGCTCGAGGTGTCAATCAGTTGGGGGTTGGTCTACCAAATGGTGTCTGGAGTCTGCCCTCAAAGATCTGCCAGTAATTAACACAGCAAATGACTGCTACGCTCTCTGTGGCGCACTCAGTCTGTGAGGAATAAGTATTTGGCTACTGTGAGGGGGCACACATGCATTTCACCGCCACAGTTTCTGGTCTGATCAGGAACTTTTAAAGCTCAAATATGTTAAACAGTGATACAATGAGATGACGTATAACAACTCAAAGTTGATCATGGCTGATGATCAATTTAGCCTCAATCAGAATCAGATTCCCCAAGTATGTTGCACATACAAGTAATTTGCTTCTGGTCGTTTCTAGTTTTTCTAGGACCGGAAAGACAGAATCAAAAACATGAAAAACATAAAAATTAAAGACAGTTTACAGACAACAAAAGTGAAGGGATAAGCAGAAATAAGTAAATCCACTAAAAACATGCTCATATCTGACTGGCCAGAACAGTTCTTGCTAGATGACAGTTTGCATTTGATCAACAGTAGAGTCTCCGGGGCTTTAGTGAAAATGGAGCCAACACCATGGTCTTGTGAAATAAATGAGGTTCTGTTCATTTTGTTGAAGCTTTGCTAAATTTGGAGACATAGACTGAGTTTGCTCCAACAGTAGAACTTGTTTGATCTTCTAGCATCATTGGAGAACCCCACCCCCACCCCCACCCACAGATGGTAGAATTAATTCATCCAAATTTTCTTGTAGTATTCCAAAAATGGGAAAAAAATTTTTGCAGCAGATAACATGGTGTGTAGATGTGGGAAAGTTTCCCGACTTTGAACTTCCCCCTAGTTATTTTTTTCTCTATTCTTCAAACAACTGTTTGTGTCATTTTTGTGTGAGCTACTGAGTGAACATCATGAATGGTTTAAAGGAAAAGCTGGGGATGTTATCCCCATTTGTGCTGTTCATTACTTCAAAACCACAAAAAAGGGAAATGGAGTGTTCCTGGGTGTGTTATGTTTCTAACACATTTACACCTTTTCATGAGGCCTGGCTGGAGACCAGAGGACCCACAGGACATCCACACAGACACTGTTGTAACATGAAACCTTTTGATAGCCCATGGCAAAGGAAGTTGGTTTTAAATCCAAGAGCTTCTTTTAACCAATTTTCTTTCCACTTATTGTAAAATCTACTGAGTCACTCGTACCTTTATGTCCGTCTCCCAGAACCTCCAGGGAACACTTCCCATCCAGTCCAGTATTCCATGAAGTCTCTGCTTGCAAAACACATCGATCAGAAGGAAATTCCTCTCTCTTCTTTCACTAGAGCAGTGCCACATGTCCTCCTCTTCCTCTTCTACTACCTGTGCACCCCACCACTCCTCTGCCCCTCAGAGCGAAGGCCTCTGTTGGCCGCCAGCTTGTATATCCTAGACCATTAACAACATGACAAGGAGAGTTAGCTTGAGTGGCATGTTTATTGTTCTGTTGACTGGGCAGTGCTAATGAGGCCTTAGTGCTGTGCTGGACAAGCAGGATTACCCCAGCATCACAGGACAAGCACAGACGAGACCCGCTGTCAAAGACCATTTCCCCAAGCTGCCCAAACACACACACTCACTCAATGTGGACATGTTGGACTTGTACCACCTTCAGAGGCTCCAATCTCAGCATTTGCAATTTGAAATGTGACTTTTTGATGCATTTGTCTGTGACAAATGCAAAGTTGTTCAAAGGCATTATGTGTTGACCTTTACATCAGAGGCCAAGCAGCGTTGTTTTAGACTCATGCTTGAAAGTGAAGAAGAAAAGAATGCTATAATTGATGTTTTAATAATTTATGAACCTGGAAAGGCACAGTCACAGCACAGTATTGGATAGGCACCGGGCGTCCCACAGCAGGTCGACGGTATAGGTAAATGCACAATGCTCTCAGTAAACTGCACACTTGAAAGTGAGGTGAAATGGTGGTTGGAGTGTCTGGAATTGTAACGTGTCGGGTACAACGTTGAGAGGGGTATGATCAAACTGTGCAGGAATGTGATTTGATCACTTAAAAAATGGGTGGCCTTTAAACGTTGTGTCCTCGGAGAGTGGTTTGAAGCTGTGGAGCTCCATCCAGACTTTGACTGTTACAGAACTGGATTTAAATTATACTGCACCTGTGATTTTATAGGACTCATAAAGAGACAGCTATCCATACGCCTTCAGCCCATAATGTTGCACTGCGATAAGGTCCAGCAGATAAAATCAAATACATTTTGTAAGTAGCTTTCTTTCCACTAAAAAGTCACAAAATTCGATGGCCTATAGCAGAAAATGCCAAACTATGAATGTAGGGACATAAAGTAGGAACTTGTGTCTTTATTATGTGGCCCTTAGAGGCTCATTGTGTATCCAGTGTATCCAGAGCACACTGCACAAGTGCTTTCATTAACACTGATTTATGTACAGTATCAGTATTGCCTTCAGTTACTCTGATTGTTTCCCGGTTTTCCTCTGCTGCTAATCGCATTCAGTCAGATTACTTGATTTGTTTATTTTATTGACTTATCCAGTACCTACTGCTCTCTTGCCATTCACGTCGGATTGAAACTGTATATCCAGACATCACATACATGACATTGTTTGATTATTGTCTATACAAAGACTTTTGTATCCATTACTAGTATTTCATTTGACCAATATTTGACCCTTGACCCATTGAAATTAAATAAATATAATGCATAATAAATTGTACAAATATAAGTCAACTGAGCATTTTGCAAAATGCTATTTAGGATTTCTATTGTCGTAACAAGAGAGTTTAAAGGGATATTTTTTTTTTTACCAGACAAATAGGAATATTGCAAAACCTACTAATAAAGCAGAAATCGTTTGAATTATCTGATTGATTTAAAACTTAAAAAAAAATACTGTTTTGTGATTCTTACGTTTTGGGGAAAAATAAAAAGTTATATTACGTAGTTTTAAGCTAAGTAGTAAGAATAAGTTACTGCCTTTCTATTTATTTACAGCAAAAAAGCCTTGTTGTCTGATTCAGGTTTACGTTAACAATGTTGTTGGTCAAGCTAACTGAACCTAACGGGCTAAATAAGATTTCTCTGTTAGCTGGCTAACTAAAAACAGGCATGCAGTGTGTGTTTGTGTGCTACAACTGAGCTGTAGCTGGCGGCTACCGGCTAGCACTAGTCCTCTGTCCTTTTCTTTGTCTCTCACACAGATGCTCACATTTTACAGCGTTCACTCAACACTTGAAAGATGTTAGGGCACCTGCAGCACAATTGCTCCTAATGGCTGCCCCGTGATTTACGGTTTGTTCTACTAATCGTCAGCACCAATAGCGTTAACTCCATTAGCGCTAATGCTACAGCACATAAAAGACAGCTGTGGTAATGAGGGGACTGCAGGCCAGGTGATAAAAGTCTCCGCTGTGATGTAATAGTGTCTCACCTGAAGCATCAAACATTGGTGCGAGTTTTTGTGTCTTTCTTTTCTTTTCAGATCATTATCAGAAGCAAATGTACTTTTTCAAGGGACGTGTTCATTAATTAGGTCTTTCACATGGAGGTCAGGTAAATGTCGGGGTTTAGAGTCGCACTCACTTTCTATAGATGCATTCACACTCGTACCTTTTGTTATGGTTTATTCAGTTTTCCCATTTTAAAGCTTACTCGGCTAGCCAAGTACAATAAAACCAAATGAATGGTCCTTTGGACCAGCCTGTGGCCTGCCCTGAAGCGGAATAGCACTTTCTTTATTTTAAAAGTTGTGAAATAAAGTAAAAAGTAATTTTAGTTTGTTTATTACATTGTATTCGTTTTCCACAACAGCTGAACTCTACTGTAAAGATACATGTTAAAAAATAAATCAATGCAAACTGATGTCAAAGTATTATCTGAACTGGTGCTCACCACATATTACACTCACAAGTCTTAAACACTGAAGTAAACTATGACCGGTTCAGAGTAGTGTAATAAAACACACTAATGGCCCCAGTAGCGACCCTGGGTCGTAGAGGTTCATTGGTCCAGAGAGGCTATAGCTTGGCCGCAGCTCCTTTGCCCTGCTGGAGGTTTCTCAGTGGCTCGGACACAGCCTACACGTCTGTAATGGTCTTTCAGCTGGAGCTGTCCATGGTGCTGATCTGCGCTCTGCTCTCTGCTCTCTAAGAGAGAGTGAAACGGCTCAGATTTCCATATGCAAATGTTGCTTTTTGAGGTGCCACTTTTTGCCCTTCTGTGTGGATGTTTGTCTGCGTTGGTTCTTTGTAAGTACTCTGGCTTCCTTCTACTGTTCAAAGACATTCGTTTTAGGTTAACTGGTGACTCTTGGTTGCCCATGGGTGTGAAGTTAAAAGTTTTGTTTAAAAACAGCTGGGAAACATTGCAGCACTCCTCGACCCTTAAGAGGACAAGTGGGTAGGATAATGGCTGGATGTTGTTTTTCCCAATCATCGACTTTTAAGCAGTAATTACAGATTCTGAGCCTGAGGCTTATCTAATTAATATAATCATTATTAGAAACATATAGCACTTTTAATGCACAAATGCAGCTGAAAGTGGTTTGCATATATAGTAGTTTTAGTGAAAATCACAGTCCACCATCTGTACTGTTGGCATCCTTCTTTCGCTGGACTGTTTTTATGTAGGCCAGCTGAAGAGATGCCAGAAAGGAGGAAGATATGTTTTCAGATTAAATTCACATGCCCAATCCACTTTTAGTCAGTCCAATGCATGCCTTAAATTGTTAAAGAGACTTTATGGAAACACTGCCACGGCACTAAACACGATCCTGTGAGAATATTGCAGGCAGACTGTAGGAAGACTCAACTGGGGATTTACACTCACTGTAACAATGTGAACTTTCTGCTGCTCATTATGCAACTCTGCAGTTCATTTTTCTCAGTGTTGTGTAAGAATCGCATGAATAATAGGCTACTTAGTTTTCATCCAAACATCAAAATGTGACCCACATGAATGTGGAATTATGTGTGTAACTGTTCCTTCAACCCAAACCATGCCTTGTCTGCATGCTGGATGATGTTAACTTCCTTCATGCTTATTTGCTTTGGTTTCGGGGGGTCAGATATCACAGGAGGTCGGGTCAGTTGAATAGGGTGGGGCAACAACGGTTTAATCCCAGATGAAGTGGAGCAGCAGCGTTGTCATGGGGAAGGACCCCAGCAGTCAACTAGTCTCTCTTGAGATTTTTAAAATACATCTCTCACATCGTCTTTGCCACTTAAGTAACCATTTTGGAACCACTTCTGGGCAGCTCACTGAGTTGGTGCTAGCTGCCAAGATGAGTTTGTTCACTTTACTTTACTTTGCTTCACTTTGCAGACGCTTTTATCCAAAGCGACTTACAGGGAGCTGGTGCTGGGAGTCTGGCTCAGGGACCCACCTGGTAGGGGATGGACCAGGAGTCAGACGGGGTTTGAACCTGCAAACTTCTGCATCCCAGTCTGATGCTTATTTATTGTGCATTATAGCTCCTGTTAGTTGTGTTGTTGACACGACGTGCAGCGAAAACAATAAGTCTCTGGTGTTTGTTGTGTCTCCTATTTATTCTATACCTAAGTTGTGTTTACCTTGGTGCCATTGAATTTGCTGCGTCTGCACCGGTGTCCTCACACAGCTGCTGTTACACAAACTAACCATCTTGTGCGCTTCAAAACAAGCCGAACACCGTACAGTATGCAGACAGTACATATGTAAGAATGAAAAAGGGTCTGTGATACACCAGCCCTCTCACTTCTTTTTTTTCTCCTGCTTCCCTGGTTGCTCTGTTCTCTCTGCCTCATAAAACAATGACAACTCTTTTTTTCATAAATGTGCTGCACCTGGTCCCCGTCCAAAGCTTTTATTTAAAGCATATCTCCTTCTGTTCGTAGATGCACTGAAATGTCTGTTCAAATGCCCCCTACTGAGAAAACAAGATGGAACCTGCAGCGCCCGAGCCGCATTTCAAATTGAGAGCTAGCAGAATATGACAGCTCCTTTAATGCCGCTCTTAGACATTCATTATCATTAAGATGTTGCTTTCCATACCTGCTTAAGTAAGCATTTATCCCCAAGCTGTTAGGTCTCCGTCAGTGCACTCTCTCTCTCTCTCCCATTGCGGACGAATTTGCAACCTAGCTTTGCATCAGCAGTTACAAAAAGAGAGTCACTTTTTCTACTTTTCTTGATGCTCGTCCAAGAAATTGATGTATGGGAAGCATTTTGGTCTTTGGGAAAAAGAGAGAGCAGGAGGGAGCGTCTGTGTGTGTTTGAGAATGCGTGTGTCCACTTTGCATTTCTTCCCTTCCCTCCTGTGTCCCAAAGACTATTACGCTAACGTTTCATCCATGGCCAGTTGATAGAATAAAGACATTCATTCTATCTCTGCGCCTGTGTCTGTTTAATGAAACGCATACCTCTGTGTGTGTGTGTGTGTGTATACGTTATTTGTTTATTAGATATCTGTTTTTTATTCAGTGTCATTTAAAAATAGGTTCCCTTTCATTTTTGTAGCTACAGCAGAGCCTGTTGTGTATTTCTTGTTTGGGAGCAGCTTTAACCCCTCTGGGTGTGTCTATGGCAAGCACTTAAAACATTTAGGTCTTTACTCGACTAACCATAATTGTATTTCAGATATCTAGGAATGCATTTCGGATAGTCAAAATGACAAAGTGACCAGTCAAAAGTCGAATTGAAGATCTCTACTACAGCATTTTGACTCTTCGTAGTGAGAACTCTATCTTAAACAACAATGTGTAATTTCTGATATCTACAACTGAATTTTGACTGATCATATCGTACGTTGAGACATCCAAAAACATAAATAAGATATCGTCTAAATGGGTTTAATTAGAGATTTCTTTAAGTTAAATTATGACTAGTCGAATTTAAATTGTAAATATCTGAAATTAGACTTCTGACTTTTGATCTTAAAGTCGTTTCCCATTCAAGTCAATGAGACATTCTGACCAATCAAAATGCAGAAGTAAATATCTGAAACTACGCTTCTGACTAGCAGGAAATGCGCTGCAGGTATCTTGATCGTATGTCCTGTATACTGTTAAATGTTAAAAGCGCTTGCCTATGTGTCTGCACATGTCCATTTATTGCACTGTGATGTGGACATTCTCCAAGTTGCTCTCTACAATGAGACACTACGTCTCTGCAGGCTGAGGATTTATGACTACGTAGCTAACTGTGAGGTACTCGGCAGACTGTGGAAGTAATTCATGTAGGGTTTAATTGTGTGGTGTGTGTCACCTCACACCTCAGATCCCACCTTCACCCCAACCCCCGGCAGCCACGTAAAGTAATTAGTCTGCGAACACAACCTCACGCTCGCTCGACAAATGACCCTTCCCTCAGTCCCCTAAACATTACAGAATGAATAAAAGAAACTGGGACCATCCTCTACACTGTCATATGTCTTTCAACCCTAAAGCAATCCACCAAAACACACTAATACTTTGTGTTCACCTCAGTAATGTACCGAGTGTAGTAATAATAGTAGTGACGGTAATTGTTTTCAGTAAAATAATAGACATACACTTACCTACAGTACACACTGTTCGGTGGGTTTCCTTACTGTTCAAGGGAGCCGGAACCCGGAGCAAAGCACAAAATGGCATGAAGCAGAAGTAGACCAGCAATTAACCTCTCAACCATGAGACCACCAGGGTGCGTCGGCCGATCCTTGATTCTGCTATAATTAATACTATTCATGTGGGCAAACGTGTCAAATCAATTTGCTCTTAAAACGTGTAACTGTGCAGAAAGGGTGTAGCACAAATGCAAAATGTGGATTTCAATAAGTTGGATTACACAAATCAAGTGCGAGTTTCATCAGCCTGTTAATCATTCTATGGACCACATAACCATGCGGTTATTAATGGAAATCGATGGACGTCTGGATGGGTGGGAAGACTAAATCCATAAAAGAAAAATGGTGCTGCCCTGTGTATGTACAGGTGCGCTGGAGCATATGTGACATTAACGCTGTCTATAGTCGATAAACTTACTGAACAGCCATGTTTCAACATAGCAGCGCACGGTACAGTATATTACGCTTGATGTGACACAGAAAAGAAGCCCTTCATACTGTGCATGCTTCTGAAACACAGGGCCAACTGTAAGCTCCATAAAGGACCAACTAGTCAAAGCAGCAGTACATATTTAATACCCCATATTAACAATATTAAACAGTATGAATAGTAAATCAGGGCATCTCTACTGTGACAGTCATCTCTAATGTGCTATATGATTTGTAGGTAAGAGGTCAAACCTGCAAATAAACTGTGCGCTAGTCCTTTAACGAATGCACTGTGCATCGTTTCACAAATGGATAAATTGTAACAAGCCAAGTGTTTGTTGTTTTAAGTTGCTGTGGAAGCTGTCCACTGTCACAGTGAGTGAGTCAAACATCCTCCCACTGTGTGAAATCCTACTTGTCGAGGCCTTTCTATGAAAAAGTGGGAAGAAGATCGACCATAAAACAGAGGCCTCCCACCGCCGGTTGCCCTTTTCACTTGCACATTCCACATGCTCTGTCCGACATCTGCAAAAGGCCACACCATATATCCCTGTCCACTTTTACAGCTTGCCAATAAGTGCCAAAGTGGCTCTAACACTTGTGAGTAACATAAGTGAAAAATAGGAGCCTCAGCTCAGTAGGAGTGTGTGTGTGTGGGGGATATTGACAGAGCTGCTCGTGCTTCTGTCAGCGTTGAGTGATGTCCCGTGCCACTGTACTCACATTTGGGAGCCTGTCAACAGCTAACAATTATGTGTACGTTAATGACAAGGCACCTGGCTTCAACGGATAGATTCCCTCACGTTCCAGTTCCCATTCTGCACATGGATTTCCTGTCATTTCCACGGAGGATCCTACATCAAAAGAGGTCTCGCTGTATCCCTCTTCTTTATGCTCTCTCACCTGAACATATTTACTCACTGAATCTGCAATAACTTGGTCCATGTTTAGTGTTTTGTCATTTGTTCTAGCCCACGATCCACTGAATAGGGTCATGCGGGCCCAAGTCAACTTCTAGTCCAACTACATGTTGAGGCATCGTTATACTGAGTGTTGACACTTCGTGGCTTCTTTTTTCTATCTTCAGGACAGTACATACACATAGAAAAATATAGTAGACAACAAATGTGTATCTTGTTACAACACCCTCATTAGGATCCAGCTCCAGTTGATTTCTGTTGTGTTTATTATTAAATCAAGTGCTAGAGTTTAGTTAGAAAGGTCTGACACATCCATTAAACACTGGAACTGTAAAACCATTTTTGAACAGATGAAAGGTGAGACAAATCATTGGGCCTCGTTTAAAGACAATGTATTTGTATTTGAACGTCAATTTCTGCATGTGTGATTCTTACATAAGAGTGATTCTGCACTGCTGTCTTCTTGGCACACTTACTTCTGAACCCATAGACTCACTCAGAGCCTGTTCGGGGTTGTGTTCATACTGCTAAGCAGCTTCTCCTACCAGTGCCGCTGACACTGAGCCCACCACAATCACCCGAGACCCCTTTGCCTCCCCGTTAACATAGCGCTTCACTCGTCGGGGCTTTGCGAACATCATAGCTGCAATATTGTGGCCAGCCTGCCGGTTTGTCAGGCTTGGAGAGAAACACTCATTTAAGTAGCTGGCCACCATGCATGCGGTCCCACTCCACCACAACCACTCACTTACGAGTGATAATGGAACCGAGTCACGTTAAAGCTCCAGTATTTACTGTTTTACTCATATTTTTGTACTTGTGATAAGTATTGATGGCTCAAAGAGGGAACTCCCATCTTCAGCAGGATTACCAAACAAAGCCTTTTATTGCAGCGTGACTCAGCGTTATGTGACTAAGGTCTAACAGTATGTCATAACTTATGTCTGTGCAGCAGCCACCGCACTCTATAGTCAATGTATGTTTCATCTTTCAGCCGGACTTAAAAGTCTGGATAGTTATTACAGGGTAACCTGAACAGAACTTCAGTTGAATTTGCTTATTCTTTACTCGTTCACACACTCACTCATACGCCAATAGCAGAACAGCCATGCAGTTGGCCTGACCCACCAGTGGCAGCTTATAATTTAATGTTGTTTTTCTCCCGAGGACACTTAGGAAAGGAACTGACCCCACAAATTAGTGGATGTCTGCACTACCTCTGGAACTACAGCTGTTCACACTTAAACTATGTAAAGCTAAGTATAGCTTCTGACCTTGTGACTCAAGTGAATAAAGAAAAAACTGTATTGTTATTATGTGACAGTTAAAACTGTACATACATTTTTATTATTGCTGCAAGCATCGTGCCGGAATCAAGTGTGTTTTCCTTGTGCTGAAACAAAGTTTGGTTAAATTGTTTCTGTTAACACAGATTTAATTAGATGTGGGAAAACAATAAACTTGTATATAAATACAACTGTATCCCGTGGCCAGATATTAAATCTAATAATAAATTATCTTAATTAAGCTTAACCAAGTACTCGTGCTTCAACCCAATGCACTGATTTACCGTGAAAATAAAAGTCCAACACATGGCGAAGGCCTTCTGGTACAGTGATATTGGCCTACTGAGCCAACGAGGCCAACTAGGAATGATACTGACCCCCAACATTACCTGATACCAGCCACCAAGTGGCAGTTAAACAAAATCCCACTAACACATTGTGATATGGACCTTTCAAGGTGGGTTCTGGAGTGAGTGCACTGCATCCATAATAATGTTCTTGTAAAGTAAGAATCATTTTGTACGTGTGAAGCAGCAGTCCTACACTCGAGCCTACGCCCCTATTTGGGGTTGGGTTTATGTTGAGTAGGTGGGTAAAGAGTTTGTATTTGTTTCAATGTTCCCTGACGTAAACCAGGTGTTAGGGGTTAGGGTTAGACACTTGCTGGGTTGTGCTGTACAGTGCGTTAATCAGATGTTTCGCTGCTGCTGAAAGTGAGGTTTGATGAGAGTTCTGAGGCTGAACCAAACGTCTAAGTAGGCCACGCTACTTCATCAGAACTGCTGAGAACTGCAAAGTCAGGTCATCCTTCTCGGTTTGTTTGTCATTACCAGTCACAACTTTCTCATTGTATGCAGTTATTATGAAATATGGGCTAGTTCAGCTTTAAATTCCACACGACTCTCCGCTCTGAAGGATGAGTCACTTCTTAGTTGACAAACCTCAGCTAAATGCCTGCAGGTGACGTTTATGCATTGTGGAAAACGTTATAGAATCTGCACGTACCCTCAGCTAAATGGTAGAAAGAGTGCTGGATACGCCGCCGTCTGTTCCACTTGACTCCGTGCTTTTATCTGTACAGTGATGCAGTGCTTCCTCCGTACGCCGCGTCTATGGGCGCGACAAACAAAATGTGGCTCCGAGTCTTGTAGTACTCGTTGACTCGCTGAATCCTCAGCTTTGAATTCGCACCGCGCGTCATGTCTGCTTGTTTCTGATTCATCGCAAATTAGCATATTTTCAAATTATCTCTGCTTTTGTTGGAAATCTCAGTGGAATATGCGAAGCACAAATCCAGTGACTCATCTATGCGTAATGCTGCGCTCCTAATGGAAAAGGCTGTTTTAGGCTCTTGCTGAAGCTTCCTCCTGCTCAAATTTACAATGAGGAGCTTTTGCTTCCTTCCCTAAAAAGGAATTCAAATCTTGGTCCCAGTGGCCAAATCTTACATAATAGAGTGACTGGCTGAGATGCCTATCACTCCCACTGTGCTGACATTCTCTCACTGTGCCATCCTGTCCTCTCAGTCTTATAGTACATGTGTTAGCTGATTGGAGGCTGATTCCTCTTCTCTGTAATGTCTGCTCTATTTAGAAAGAGAGAGAGAGAGGTTTTTGGCTAAATTGCTGAAAGTCACTGCAAATTAGTTTCACCCACTAAGTTTCATGATCATTATCTTGGCGTTGACGGTTACAGTATGATACTAGCACCCTGAGAAAGTCGTACAACAGTAGTAACGTCACTGATGAATTATTTATATAACGTCGGTTTTCAGCAAAGCTAAAGTTGTAACTTATTTGGTAGTGAGTTCATTTGATTTCTTAATGTTTCTTTAATGTTTAAATGTCTAAATATAGGATTTATGCCTTTACTGCTGGTTATTGTATTCAAACGTGCCGAACACTGTGAGCTGTTGGAATCGAAAGACTGTACTCAAGGTTTTTTTTTGGGTGTGCATGTGCAGTATGTCTACATGTGTTTTATGTTTTCGAGCATTGAACACGTTGAATTTACCCCATTAGAATGGATTCACAACACAGGACAACATCAAGATGTTCTGCTAACCTAGATAATGGAATAATTTTAGTGCAGATCAAAAAACAGATTCTTTTCAGATCTTATCGACAGGTTCAATCCCACCACATTGCCCACATCAGTTGAGCTCTGCTAATTGCATTTCTCCCTCTGTGTGTCTGGCAGGCGTAAAACCCAAACTCCTGTCACTGTTTGACCTCTCTGCGGAACGGTCTCCTATCGCTTCCGTGCAGACGCTCACCTTTTGTGTCTTTTGTGTTGCAGTGCCGTCATTCTGGGGGCTGGTGAACTCGGCCTGGAACCTGTGCTCGGTGGGGAAGAGGCAGTCGCCAGTCAACATCGAGACCAGCCACATGATCTTCGACCCATTCCTCACGCCAATAAAGCTGAACACAGGTGGACGCAAGGTAAAGATACGCAAATGCATTTAGTATTCTACACGCTTCCGCTCTCTACTCGATGAATGCTGGGGTTTTGTTGACCCCTTTTTGTTCCTGGTTGCTGGATACTGCTATTGTGCCAGGCCTTGTTTCAGTTCTTGTCTTGTTTGGAAAGGTGTTTTCCTTAACAGTGCTGCTCAGACAGTGTGAGCTATTCGTCGAATTAAGACTGGGGATAAACGCTAGAACAGTTTACCTATTCAGCTATTTTGGTTCAAGAAAAGCAATATCTTTATTTCAACCCGTGAAATCCTGCTGCCTAATGGATTAGTTGAGTGGTTTGTTTGTTAGTTTTTTCCGTACAGTTGTGTACCTCGGCCAGTGTGTATCAGGAAATAGGATCATCCGGTGCTATATGACATCAACTAATTGAGGAGCCTTCACAGATGGGCTGTTTTCAAAAGTGCACAGTTGCATGGTGAGATTAACGATATGATTAGTTTATGTTTACATGCCAACAGTGAGTGCAGGGTTAGCCTTGGGCAATGATGGAGTGTACAGGAAACACTGCAGAGTGCCACCCATGGTAAAGCTTATGTCTTCATCTTGACTGCAAAACAGGCTCATGTTATGTCCTTGGACCCTTGGTTAATCAGATTTGTTCCTTGTTGAAGGAGTTTAGTCATTTAAAAAGCAATTGCAGATCTGTCTGCTACCTGAGAATGTAATAAAATTGATAGGGAGACCTGGGCTTTCAGTAGTCACTTTTCTCCCTGGTATAATTTGTATTCCAAGTAAAAATTAAATCTAACAATTCTTGTCTTTGTAATGGCTCCCCCACTGCTCCCTCAAGGACTCCACTTTGAGAGCAGCTACCCTGCAGTGTGTCCGGAGGAAGGACATCACTCACATGGGCACAATTGTCTCGTTATTAGGATGAAGGGAAATTACAAAAGCTGAGAGAGAGAAAGAGAGAGGTAGAGACAAGGCCGCGTCAGACTGCAACTCAAACGTTAAGTGACGATGCTCAATGTCATCACGCTGCAGTAAGCCTTCTACACAAACAGTATGCAATAGGCTACCCCTCTCTATCTCGTTTGTTTATTGCCTCACAGTGAAGTCTGGTTCGATTTAATATAACAGCAATGAATCAGCATGTATGACAAAAAACACAAACTAATGAATGTGTGCAAATAAAAATCTATCATACACATCATACAAGGTTTTTACATCTTTACTTAAAAAAAAAAGTCCCAATTCACATGGCCAGTAGAATTATATTATTTATTCTTTATTAACTAAGACACATCAAGTACTGAGGTCAAAACATCTCCAGTTGAATGAAAACATTGTCTTGACTCTGGCTTAGAATTAGTGAAGGTACTTTTTCCTAACTTGGAAATGTTCACAAATAACTGATGTCCTGATGCGTTGTAAGGCACGCGTGCGGTGAATGGAACCGGAGGTATCACTCACCTGAGTTTGAATTTACCGTAGTGGGTATTGTAGCAGAGAGGTGAACAGAATGGAAATAAACTGGAAAAAGGAAGTTGGAATGGTACGGGGAAAAGCAGACAAAGGAGCAAGACGGACTGAAAGAGGAGAAGTTTTAATTCAGTTTCTGGGCCTCAGCTCTCAAAAAGAAAAGCAGAAAAAAAGGAAAAGAGGCAGATGTGCTGTGAACCCGCTGAATTAGTTGCACACTTCTGTGACCGTGGACTGGAGGTGTGCTCATTCCTGGAGTTAACTGAATACCTGCTCAGACAAAGGAGTTAGCTTCCTGTTTTAGTTTGTCTGTCCTGGCTCCTCTGATTCCTTCATTCTCCTGCTCTTTATCACCGTGTTAGCCTGTTGTTGATTTGATTAGATCATTTGGGTTGTGCTTATGTATTGATATTGATTGAATTCACTATACCTCTGTAGCGTTGATGGCGATTAAGTCTTCTTGACAGGTTTAGATCAAATGTATTTTTCCTGTCTGTTGCTCAGCTTCTATGTTTTTGGTATGAATATATATATATACAGGTCCTTCTCAAAAAATTAGCATATTGTGATAAAGTTCCTTATTTTCTGTAATTTTCATGATATGCTAATTTCTTGAGACAGGAATTTTTGGTTTTCATGAGCTGTATGCCACAATCATCAATATTAAA
>JAUMTR010000011.1:1416767-1436043 GCA_032270685.1 Microctenopoma stevenorrisi
ACACACACACACACACACACACACACACACACACACACACACACACACACACACACACACACACACACACGTGAAAACTGCACAGGGAAGATTAAGTCCTCTTTTAATAGATATTTTGTGCTGCCCTGCATTATGGTTAATGAATAGTTAAAGGAAATTCAATTGACCTCTGAAGAGAAATTTTAATTAATGGGGAGACATGCCAGGCTATGCTCGATGGATTGGAGGAATCACAGTTATTATAAAGGCACTTTTAATTGAATATTTACTCTGCCATAGATGAGTTGCAATTACTTGAAGAGATTTTAATGAATTTAATCACTTTGGATTTTGGAGTTCTCACTCTCTGAGTATTTCCTGTACGTTTATGAATAGTGCTTATGCAACAGGATTAGATTTATTTTGTCCTTTTATACTCTGCATTATGTATCACACTAAATGCACAGGGAATCTATTAGCGCTGTGAAATCCGTGCCTGCGCATTCCTCACATTTGAAGACATGGGCCTCTCGCCTGCTTTTGTTCTTGCGCTTTAAAGTCAAGAGTGTGCTGCAAAGCATTGTGAACACCAGCGCCAGGTGGTGGGTTCCATAGAAAAAGGGATATTTAGTAATGATGTCTCCTTGAGTGGAAATCTGCGTTCAGCACAAATTGTTCTTCTAAAGCTTTGAATCATATTTCTGTTGCTAAACATGCTCGATATGTTTATTTGTGACAATCTGTGACCTTCCAATACATCAATCAGACTTTCTGTCGTGTTTCTTCGTCTTTCTTCTGTTCATGAGAAACGTTTTGTAGTTTTAATTAACCCCATGAAGACAGTCAGGTTGGTGTGTGTGTGTGTGTGTGTGTGTGTGTGTGTTACTGGCATCTCCGAATCTGTCTAATTACATGGAGTGTTAGGTAGAACAACAAACAGCCGGCTGTGAGATGTACCTCAACTCTGAAGGGAATAATCACATTCTCCAGTATGTCCAGCCGGCCACTCAGTCAACCAATCGGATATCAGTCAAGGAGCCAGCACTGTCTGGACATGGCTTTAATATCCTGTTTGATATCACTACTGTATGTGTGTAAAGCTGTCTGCAAGGTCAACACAGCTTCTGCTGCTGTGTTGGGCCTTTTCCTGGTCGGATCATTGCTGATCTTTTCTGGTAGCTGAGGGGAGAAAGAATATAGTTTTTATGCCTCCACTCTTCTCACCATTTGTTAGTTGCGTTAAGGCTAAAGCTCCTCGAGGGAATGTCGTCATATTTGGCACAACTTTGACTCAAAACCAAAATATTCAGACTTTAGTAGTCAAAGGTCGAGGACACTGTGACCTCATGTCTGTCCATTCACAGAAACGCCTGAAGGAAATTGGTACATTTTGGAACATATGAACTCATGCATTAACTGATTAGAAGTGTTCTACTCAAACTCGCTCGTTTACAATTAATTCAAAGAAAAGTGGGGGAATAGTAATTTTTGCAGAACAGTTTGTAGTAAAATCCTACTGACTTTGACTTGTTCAAACGACACTTTTGAGTCTAGAGCAACTTTGTCTTATGAGTCTGACAGTTACATTCAGAATTCTGTCACGCACAAATGTTTTCTGGTGTACACCTAAAAGTCCATGTCCTGACAACTACGAGTCTGCAAACACAAGCTGATGTCGGCTGCAAAAGGTGGAGAATGCATTACAATAATGTAAATATTCAATTATGCAAATTGCTGATTCTGATTAATTACACACACGTTTGGGTTGGCTGGACCTGCAAGCTTGGCGCATCACTACAAAAGGGAGTGGGTCTCTTGCATGAAAACTGCAATTACCACCATCTGAGCGAGCCCGTTTTCACTCAAGCCAGGAGATTGCTCTAATTGCCTCAGCCTTGAATATGAGGAATTCTTCTCATGTCTCTGGCTCCACAGATAGCTGGATGCATCACAGCGGCATGTTGGAGCGAGCATCCATGGCATATCCATCTGTGGGCCTGAATCTCAATAACAAACTGCTCACAAGAGAGGCAGGTGCAATAATATAGGACAAAGCAGATGAGGATAGGAGGACAGAAGAGAAGGGCGAGGTTGCGAGATAATTTTGGGGAGTTGCCAGATCATTGTGAAAAAATACACATTTACAACATAAAGGTAGTATTTAATGAAATTGAAGTAGTTTCACTTGTTTTCTAGTTCAACGTTTGTCCAGAATTAATCTCATCACCGTAGTTTGTAGAGTGGAATTATCTGCACACAGCGGTAAAAGGAAACAAAGGGTTTTGGCGACGATGACGTTGACCTGCAGCTGCTGTAGCATGTTTGCTAGCAGGAGCTGCAGGGATGAAAATGGAGCGTTAGGCCAACACACACCGGAAATATGCAAACATCTCGATATAATTTGCAGTTCTGACCATCCGGACATGTCATAAAGAATTAATGAAGTAGAGATGTTATCTTGGGGGTCGAGACCACTGACTGAAGGTTGAGAACCAGATTGATGACCTGATGTTCTCCTTCAGGATTCATGTTTCCTGAAGTCGCGAAGCATGCCCACAACGTTACACTGCCACCACCGGCTTATTTCAGCCAATGAAGTTGAGGATCTACAGCCGTTTAAATATGAGAAAGTCAAAGGCAGGAGGTTGACTTTTTTTTAACAGCACTGTATTAACATGAACATTTATGCTACTATGTTTAAAATTAGGTTAGTTTGAGGCACAAAGATCCTGTTGACTTACCACACACCGGTAAGCAGCAGGTTAAAGACAGGCGGTTGTTTTCAGCGTTGCTTTTCTTTTGTGACACCGTACAAAACAGATGGTAAAAGTAGATACTCATATTCAATAAACTTTAGAAATCAGATTCAGATGTGTTCAAAATCAAAGTCAATAATCTAGTAAAGCCCACGTCAAACTGCCCAAAAAGTTCAGATCATTTCGCTTGAAAAGTGATGGAATAATGTCACATCAACAAGATTTGAAGTTAAATTGCTTTCCTGACCTCAAAGACCTTCGTGCAGGTTCTAAAATGTGTACAAGCTCCTGACAAGACGCACATACCGAGTTTGCAAAATAAACTCCAACAAATGCCAGAAAGATTATGCCATTTAAATAATGGCTATAATGTTTGACAGATACAATTCGAAAACCAGACTTGGAGGCAAATGTAATTGGGCCAAAACATCCCCAGTGCAGCTAGAACACATTTTTAACTTCATCTTCCCCGTGTTTGAGTCCAGACACCTTGGCACACAGGACGTTTTGCTCAATCTGAAACTCATTTCAGATAAGTTAGGATATCAGGCACCAAGATCCGCCTTTTAGTGCTAGCGTGGCCTCCGGTGCATCCTGGCTTCTGAATTAGCTTGTTTTTATTATCTAGTCCAAATACACAAAAAATCAAAGGTCCTAATAATAATAATTCTGTCACTACCAAAATATTATTATTTTTTCTTCAGTTCTAAAAAAAATGTATATCAAGTGACAGAGGTAATAGTAATATGAATCGCAGCCCTTGAAACATCTTATTATTTGATGTATTTTCTGATACAAAAGCTCTCTAGGCCTGAGTGTCGGACCTGTTTGCAGCCGTTGCATTCTGCACCCCCAAGGCGACGCCTGTGAATCCATTAGTGTAGGAGATGCTGGATGTGGTGTTCACACACATTTCCATGCGATTCTATGACTGGACATCTTATTGCCACATTTATCTGCACTGTGAATCCTCCCAGACAAACTTGAATATACTGTGTGTTCCTGCATAGTATGTGGTATACATCTCCTACCGCGTTGCTTTCAGCCTCGACATGCTGCTGTCACGCCTCGTGTTTAATTGGCCACGTTGGAGGCTTCGATTAGAGAAGTGTGTGCTCAAATATTGTGTTTTTTGGGGTTTTCGGGTGAAGGAGAGACATGACTGGTGTGTGAGTACTCTCTGCAAAGCAGCATATGGCAGGATGATTCATGAGGAAGTGGGTCAGAGTTTGGAGCTTTCCTGCGCTCATGCAGACCCAAGGAGGACACACAAGCAGACGGAGGACTCTGATTCTGCCTGGTACACAGGACCGTCACTATCTTTGCTTTACATATAGCTCTGATGAACAATAAAAAGTCCATCACAAGAATCTCCTGTGATTGCCACAAGGAACTACTCTATTTTTATTAATTTATTCAGGATGTGTGCTTTTTCTTCCCCCCATGTTGAAAAATCCAAACAAGTCAGTATGTCTCTGGTGATTTTCGGCTGGAACATGTCCTGAGTAAGTCTGTGCACAACTTGTTTGAAATCTTCCTCCCTTCCTCCCATTGATGGATCCCCTCTCAAAGAGCTGGTAATGACATCTCCAGGGAGGAAGCTCTGTAGCCTTGTGTCTTGTGGGGTTTTTGGCTCAGCTTACAGTACGGGCTTAAAGGGCCAATGCTGACGCTCTGTAAAAGTTACTGGTACTATTTGCAGAGACGGGTAGTAACGAGTTATATTTACTTCGCTACCGTTTACTTTCTAGGAGTAGTTTTACTGCACCGTGCTTTTTACTTTTACATTACTTCCAGTAGTATTCTGCGTTGATTAGTGGATTCTGTGATTTGTGGTGTTTTGTTTTTTTTAACGCCACAAAATTTAAAAAAGTATTTGAAGTGAGTCTACCACACATTCACGTAATTATCGACCCCTAAACAGTCTTACCAGGGTTCTTTGTTGTAGTAACTCAGATTTTACGGGAACCGAATGGTAACTGCTGGTTTCTTCTCCTCGTAAGTCGCTTTGGATAAAAGCATCTGACAAGTAAAGTAAAGTTTTTAGATTAGGTCATTAATTATTTTAACTGTAGGAATCTGCACCTAAGTTTGGCTTTATGTGCCAACGCAAAGGATTTAAAATGAAACCCTTATTCCCCTTATTCCATTTCAACTGGGTCACTGGCTCTTGATATTTTCTCCATATACTGTATGAGTGGGAGATATATGGCTCCAGTCTAACCAAATAAAGCTGGTGTAATTGATGAAGTCAGGTCAGTGCCCACAGGGACTGTGTGGGTCTTTGTTGCTGATGAAGACAAATTATTTAACGCAACGAGGTTACTAGACATCCCGGAACTTAGACATGCGAGTCAGTAATTAGAGTGCAGTTACAGGCGAAGCGACAACTCCTCACAAACAACATTATTTCACCGGGACAAAGCAGACAGCTCTCTGACAGACTGGCGTATGAGATGAAAGGAGAAACATACGTATATATTCCTGCTCGGCACATATCAACCAATCCCGGCTTTGCAGGGCTGGAATGGGTCTAATGCTCAGGGAGAACAAACAGCGGCGGAAAGCAGTGACGGGAACAAACACAACGGTATAAATGTGGGATATAGTGAAGATGACGCATAGGGAAACTGCTACTGCTAATAATCCCAGCTGACGATCCAACTAGGCCCCCATAGGTGGCACACCTGTACAGAGTCAGCGATGCCCGGCATGATCTGCATTTTATTTAATGGAAAATGTTTAATTATTTCAAAGAATCTAGTAGAATACCTACATAAAACTTAAACCTTCCCACAATATATGACATTTTGTCCCAAGGTCACAAAAACCTACTTACACAATAAGCGGCGAAGGGCAGCGTGTGGGTTACGTCACATTCATCGTGACCTTCTTCTCCTGCTGTTGTTCTTGTCAGTCTGATTAGCGCCACTATTCAGCGTGTCTGGAAACAGTAATTTAAAAAACAGAGGATGGTTTCCATTAGTGTTGAGTGCATGTGTGGTGACGTCCTCATGTTTACTGTGATGTTCACTGACATATCTATTTCTGGAATATCGCAGCCTATGCCAAGTTCCATTTTCCATGGTGAAATGCACTTTGGTGAGTTCACTTTGGATTATGCCCACTTTTCCACGTTCCACATTCCTTTTTATTTATGAAATCTGTTAATAAAGTGGCACCTCACCAGTTCTACACTCACCTGTTCTGGTTGCAGAGTTCTGTGGAGCCTGGACTTGTAGGAAGAATAGAAGAACTGCTGCACCACTGTCAAAGTTTGAGAAAATATTCAAATTGATGCATCAGAACCAGAAATTGCTTGATAAAATCCTGACGTCTACGCCGCCCACCGTGCATCCCAAACGCTCGACTGCAGATTGAGGAGAGCGGCCTAGCGGAACGAGACGTACAAGATCAATCAGAATCCTCGCAGCTCTGTCTACATATATACGAAAGGCAGGTTAAGAAAAGTGATGCTTGTGCAAACCCTTCATTATGGTAAGATGGAGGATTAACAAGTGCCTTAACTGTGCTTATACTGACCTGACTCTAGTGAAACCGCGCAGCTCTGGGACTCTAAAAGCGTATTGTGACACCTTTGTGCCGTTTGCATGACTGTCATTTGAATCTACATGTTTTTCCCCACTTATCTCTCATCCATCAAGGCGGCTGACAGCCGGCCCCGGGCCCCTGCTCATATATCCGTCAGCACCGACAAGATGGATAGTAGTCCACCTGCTCCATCCCTCCACTCTTCCACTCACCCACTGCCGTTTTTCTCCTCTGTTTTTCTTTTTCTCCTGTAATCCCACATTCTCATCAGTCATTTCGCTGAGGTCTCTGGAGCCTTCTCGAACCCTGATGATAGAGTAATGATAGCCCTGTTTGTATGGGCCCGGTGTTTCAGGAGGGAGAGATACAAAATAGGGAGTGATTTTCCCAATGGCACCTGTTTTTGTTCGAATCCTGTTCTCGGTATTTGTAAGACAGTGGGCATTACAAAACAGATATAAGCCAGCACTTAGTCTCACTCCCCAGATGCATTACAGCGTTTTGTAGGGAAGGTGAAGAACATTAAAGAAAGGAAAGAAAAAGCTCTGCTACCATCTGGCAGCACATCTTTCTCTGAAGTCACTTATCCTTTCTTGTTTCCATAGCTGTGCAATAAAACAAGTCAATCTTCTACTCAAATCCGCACATTTCTACCTTTACTTAATTCGATTGGGGAGTGCCAAGAACACTTTGACGTTCTACTAATATCATCCTCTGCTGCAGGACACAGTATGACAGAGCAGTCGGAACACGGGGGAAATCACTGGGTTTACAGTTGTTCCGATGCCACGTTGCCCATAAGAGGATATTTGATTGGTGCAGATATCATACGTTCACTAATAAAAAAAAGAAACTCTCTGAATATCAGGCTTGTTGTTTTTAGCCACCACCTGAAACGAGAGGCGCCGCTGGCAGCAAGTAATGTTCCACCAGTAATTTGATGAGTCCAAGAGTTCACTTGTGAGGGAAGAAGCCTCCCTTCGCTACGCCGTTGCACAACAATGTACAGTGGTGTGTTCGTGGTAGAAAGACGACGCCGTGCATGCAAACAACTTGGGATACGCTGCACATTCAAGGCAGTGAAGAAAGAGCTACCTTCTCGCCAACATGGCGCGCTCTCTGCATAAAAATGGCTTCCACCGATGCAGAGTTCACAGGCTCAATAATGATGACATAGTGATGCACTTGGCAACACTATCACAGTTATAGCGAGGCACTTAAGGGACTGACGCGGTGCCGGAAGGGCACTGAATCTGAACGCCGCTAAAAATAATGACATCATTTACAAAATAAAATATCGACATGTTCTCGGGTCTAAGGGCACATGTATCTCTTACAGGCCTCGCTGTCATCGCAGTGTTCAGGTCACTCCATTAACTTCAGGGTATTTAATAGAGCATGTTTTTTTCAGGTTGCAGTTTCAAGACATACGAGCACACAGAATAATTGTGAATAAACACTATTATTCTTCTGACACTGTCCCACTTCTGGAAACCGCACACAATCCATTCCTCTTTGTTGTTCGTTATTTTCCATTTTTTAGAATGATTACTAAATCTCGACAGGCCTCCTTGTGCTGCGTAAGTGGATGATTGTTGTTGGGTTTTTTGTTTCATCGTCTCTATCAGCTCAATACTTTCCCTTCTTTTTAGGGTTAGTACTGACGTGGATTGAAATACATTGCTGGAGCTCTCGTGTGTCCATCTTTTCCAACCCTCACGCACACGAGCGCGGTTGCCAGGCCTCTCTAAACGCACATCCACTCGGCTGTTATCTACCTTCCCTTTCTCTTCATCTACTCTCGGCTTAGTGAAAAATCTGTAAAAACTGGAGACATGCTATTAGAGCTCTGATTTCTGACATTTCCAACCTTACGAGCTCAACTTTAATATTTACTCAGCAAGATGTTGTGGACAATGAAGCCGAGCGGGTTGAATGGACTCTTCCAGTGAATCGACTGTTATGCTAAATGGGGCTATTTTGCCATAGTGTGGCCTTTTCGGGGCAAGAGAGTGATACTCGGCTTGATTAAGATGTAGATAACTGCGCTAATCAGCACTCCTTCCTCTACCTCTCCCTCTCCTCTCGCTTCTGCTTCTTCATTTTCGTTTATTCTAACGATGCCCTACCTGAACTCCTTCTCTTCCCTCCCCTTTCATTTCAGCTCGGGCCATTATGGCAGACAGTGAGTTAATGAACAGCAAATGGGAGAGGAGAGTGGTATTAATCACCCCCTGGGCCTATTATGATTCAGGCTTCTCTCATCTGAGAATAACCTTTCTGCCTCCACCACCTTGTGTAGCCTGCCGCTTGTAGTCTGATGGTTTTGAGTGCTTGAATATTCCCACTGGTCATAGAATATTTCTGGAACATGAAGGGTCTATTAACAGAAAATCAGAGTATCTTGGAAAGCCTGGTAATATATGATACTGGGTTCTTCACAGGGACTTCTGTGGCAGCGCAGTATTTTTTAGCCCATTTGTAGATGATGACGGTCTTACCAGCTGTTCGTGTTCGGAGATGACAAAATGCAAATGATACTTGCATATTTGTAATGTTGGAATCGAGCAGTATCGTGTCTGTAGTATTACTGTAGTATTACGTAGACATGATATAATAAACCACAGCAATGCTTTCAGTCTGCCAATAAAGTATTTAGTCCTTTATGTCCTTTACGTTTTTCTTTTCTTTTTTACCTCTTTTGTGTTTTGTTTTTATCTTTGTGGTCATTGTTTTATCTATTTATCTAATGTATTCTCTTTATGTCCCTGTTAAACACTAAACACTTGATTTGATGTGATTTATTTAAAGCAGCATCA
Source organism: Microctenopoma stevenorrisi (assembly GCA_032270685.1). Classification (NCBI taxonomy): domain Eukaryota; kingdom Metazoa; phylum Chordata; class Actinopteri; order Anabantiformes; family Anabantidae; genus Microctenopoma; species Microctenopoma stevenorrisi. The sequence goes on from JAUMTR010000011.1 coordinate 1,425,874, forward strand.
GTCATTGTTTTTACTGTTAACTATTACAACGGGTACGTAACAGAACATGACGCGGTCAGTTGACGCTGTTCAACTAAAGTTGATGTCGCTAAAAAGTTAGCAAGCATATGTTGTTTTCGTGTCCTGCTAACACGGAACAATATAAGATTAGTACACTTTACACTTTACAGCTACACTTTATAGTCCTTTTAGTAGAAGATCTATATTAATCTGAAGAGGCTCCTCTGAGCCACATTCATGAGCAGACAACAGTCGATATCTGACCAGTTTCATTCCGTTTTATGTAAATCAGACACAATCTGTTGCTTTACATTTGTACAGTTTAGTTTAACTGGCCTCAGAATTCCACACTAACCCTTTAAACGTTATTTTAAAGGTACTACGGCGCCGTTGTACTGTTGGTGTCTCAAGCTCTGCGCGGTTTTGATTACTTGATTACTAAGTTTTGAAATTACAAAACTTAGTAATCAAGCAGAAATGCTTCCGTTGTTTCCGTAAAGCTCTGCGCTTACAGCATCCTATGCAATGAAACCGTATGGGTCAGTGTTGGAGGGTGCGTTCCTTTTTCCACGCAGCAGGAATCGCTGTGGAGCAGGCTTTGAATTGATGACCATGGGTCTCGCTGTCTGAAAAAGGGCCTCTTTCTTTCCCATCACCAAGGTCCTTCAGACGTGAATTTAATACTTCGCTCTCGAGTGTGTGTCTGAATGTACGTGTGTGTGTGTGAAAAACCTGCGCGCCCCTCATGTGTGTCTAAATGTAGCCCGCCAGCTCTCCATATCCAGGCCACGGAGGTGAAGGACGGGGTCGGGGAAGAAGCGAGAGGCCTCAGGCTGGACGTGATCACGCTGCTAATGACAGCCCGGTAGCTTCATACTGGTCTGAAATCTCTAATCCCGCTCTGCTCGAGCTCCTGTGTTTGGTTGGTCCACACCCAAACATCCCATAGCTCCATTACGGTGGCATATTGGTGCTGTTTTTATCCGTTTACCTGCTTCTGTCTTTGGCTGCTGTGTGTATCTGACTTTAGTATAACTAATGTAATGTCTCCTCCCAGCTCATGCTGCATTACATGTTCTCCAGGTCCTGCACCAAGCGTCCCCTTCTGCCTCACACACAATGTTCAGAAATGTGGCTGAAAGTGAAAAAAGAAAAGAGTTAACTAAGGTTCAGTTAGTGCAGAATGAAGCAGGGGGACGGCCCTCTGCTAGAGATAGATATTGCTGGAACATGACTTTTTGAAAGACGTTATGTTGTAGAGACTAAAACTAAGGTGAGGACAAATTATTACAGTTAACACTTAATGGAACAGACAAAGCAGCAGAGACCGTCCAGTTTTCATCTCACAACTCATGGTTCACTACTACATGCAAAAGTGTATTATTGAGCTTCAAGTCTAATTCAAACCAAATACACAGTTACTTCTATGTAATGTTTGCCCTCTACACGTGCACTTTGCCAAATTGCAGAAATGAAAGTACTACAATTGCCACAGTCCCGTCACGACACACGTTGGCCACGGTGTCATGCTCGGCCTGTTTGCTGCCTCGCCAGCAGAGCAACACACACGCAGCAGGTTGTTGCGTAAGTAAGACGCAGGTAACTGCTGTTAGTGCACAATATACAGAGAGAGGCGGCATGTACACCCAGTAGACACGTGTTAAAATATAAGCTGGAACACGCTGCAGTGTTACCTTGAGCCTGAGGTTTGTTGCTTATTTACCACCTGCTGAGATCAGAAACAATCTCCAATTGTTGTGCTGTGATCTGCTCCTGTGGAGACACTTAGAGAAGCGAATGCGAGTGTGCAGACGTGTATCGCAAATGACAAATGAAGGACACGAAGCTCTCAATGCCTCCTGTTCCTCCTCTCCGCCCTACCTTGAAATCTCCTGCCTGAAAACAGAAGGTATTCTGCTGCCAGTCTCCACCGGCGCTGACTGACAGATTTATCCCTCCTTCGTTTCCAGAACAGCGATGCAAAGTAGATTACTAGTGCTCAGAAAGACAAAAATCTGCAAGAAGCCTTCATCCCGCTGATAGGAACTCTTCTCACATGTGAGGATGTGCTGAGGAAAACGCTCATGGACAAAATGTTGACATTAACCAAGAGCTCTGTGTGCAGGCAGCTTCTTTCTGTGCAGTACAGTGCAAATGAGGTGTCAGCAGTTTGTAGAATATACAGTCCCCCTCTATAAAGGAAGGCTTGAAGATCACAGGGAAGTTCCCTGCCCCTTGATGTTTGCTTAGTTCTGCCGTTTTCTCCCTGCGTTTCCTCAGTAGTAAAGTCGTCTCTGCCTCGCCCAGTTTACCGCAGTCTTATCCCACTTCAGGAGCTGAGGATACACATCAGAAATATGAGTTTGCAGCTCTGTCATAAATGCTGCCTTTAACATGTTATCATTCTCAGATTACGTTTTCTTTTCCCATCCGTTTGGTTTAATATAGACGATCATTAACGGGCGTCTCCTGAGTGGTGATGTAGGTGATGTGATCTGGTGTGGATTTGATTCCTGTGCTGCAGTACAGCATGGCGCGCGCACTACGTTCCAGAACAACACAGGCTGGATGTCGAATGAGAAGAGGCGTGTATGCGTACTATTCCTGAGCAGCGCGTCAACCCACATTCTTCTTCTGAACTATGTTTAGATACGGGATTCAGAACGTCACTGTGTGCTCTCTGACACGTTAACCAGGGTGTTGGGGACAAAGTAAAACGGAGCCGCAACCAGAAAGAGAAAACGCTGCTCAAGAGAAAAGTGCAGCTGTTCCGCTGTTACCTGCATGTTTATTCATCCATTCTGATCATTTATGAAATGCATCAAGTTCCCAAACTGTCCTGTTTCTAATGGTAATGAACGTAAATGACAAGTTGCAAAAAGGTAAGTAACTAGCTTATATAACTTCTTGCAGTACAACATCCAGGTTGACTACAGTTTTTCCTCATTGGGTTTAAACTCGCAGCACTGGGTTTTAGATATCATTACACCACACAAAGCATGTGAAATACTATCTAAATAAAATCAACAAGTGATTAGGTCGTGACTGAATTCAGACTAAAAACAGTCCAGATGAAAGGAAACACAAAAGCAAATACGTTTCTCCTGGTGGGCAGCTGTTAGGAATGTACTGTTTTAAATTATCCCTAGCTGAACCGTCCATGCATTATGTTTCTGTAATATTAAATGATTAAAATGTGCACAAAGGCGAGGAATGATGTCCAAATCAAAAATAAGACTTTTCTGCATCACAAACGCTGTGTGTGAACACAAATGTGGCTCTAATTTGCCAAGAATTGAGAATGCGATCCGGCTCGTCGCGGACGTTATCAGGTGACGACACATCCTAACAAATGTTTGCTGACATTAGCTCACATGCAAAAGAAACATCTGGGCAACACCACTCAGTGTGAAGTTAGCGTTCCGCATGTTGAGGAACGGCAGAAAGGAGGGGACGGAGCGTGGCGAGCAGGCAGCTGTCACATTCAGACGTTCTGCGGGGTTATCGGCAGTGACGCAGGATGGTAAGAAGCGGAGCCTGTCCATATTGTGCTGCGCTGTGTGAGGTGGCCGTAATTAGATCAAACTAAACGGCATGAAGAGTGTGTCTGCGTGAGATGCGAGAAGCCTTTCCAGCTGTGTGGGCTCCCGTGGCTCCACTTCGCCATCCACCTGGGGCAACTCAGTGTATCTTTGTTCCAAAGCTGTGTTTCTTTTATGCGTCCACCTCCGACCACGTCTTGTGTCTCCTCCTCAGTCTGTCCACTGCTCCTGGCAGCTGCATGACGCACAGTGATCCTGCTTCACACTGGTACTCGTGCCAGCATGTTGGACACGGTCATGCCAATGAAGCCGTCTGAAATGGAGTTATGTGTGGAAATGATTTAGTGTTTCTACTTTCTGCTCGGTGCAGCTGAACATGTTTCATTATGGTTAAAGCAACTGGACCCTGTTCAGACTCTGTTTGTTGTAGAGAAACTAGGGCTGAGCGATATATCGATAATTTTAAAATATTGTTAGATGACATCTCTAAAAACCCCCGCAGCTGGACCACCATACGTTTTTCTCATCGTAAAAAAACCACACAAGCTTCCACATACGATTCTAAAAACCGTGATAGTGCTCATTTATTCGTTAACTGAACTGAACACCGATCAACCGTCTTTACTTCAGTGTGTCAGTCATATGTCAGGATACATGGATTCTGTATTTTAAAGTGGGTCTCTTCAGGTGCAGATGACGATGTTCAGTAGGACTTTAGGCCCTACGGCACCAATGTAGCTGACTTCAAACTAAAGATATTGCTAATTTAGCATGTAAACAACATATGCTGCTCCGTTAGGCAGAAGCCAAACATAAAGACTTTGGCTTGAAGTTCTGAATGTTGTTTAAGGCCCATTGTGTATTTTTGCCTCTCTCCGCTCTGTGCCATGCTGCACTAATGAGAGCAGCGGAGGGGGTGAAGACACAGTGGGGAGGCAGGCAAATGTGACCTTTAGCAACAACCCACCTTCTCGCCATCTCACTCAGTCTCCATGTTTGACTCTATCCATCTCTGTGCAGCTCTATAACCTTCCCTTGCAGGCTGTGCCCGTAGGGGGTTTGAATTGTCCTAGTTGGAGGTTTAAGACATGGGTGGGAAGAGATGTGGGGACGCGGTGCACAAAAGGTCATAGACACCTCCACAGCCAGCTGTATAAGACAGGATAGTTGCATAACAAGGTGAGTTTAGTGAATATTATTACGGACTGTTAAGAGAAAAAGGAGTCTGGCTCTCCAGTGTGGGAAAGTTCAAGAAGGGGCGTTAAAAAAAACCTGGCATTCAGTCGCTTCCTGTGTGTTTCTGCACAAACAGAGGATCCCATTAGCACTCTGGCTTCTCGGGTTCGACCCCGACGTTGACCTTCCGCCCCACACTGACCACTCCACACTCTTCTGTTAACTCTCAGCGTCTGACCCTAGTGCTAACAAGCTCATTCACTGGCGGTAATGACAGTCTCTGGCATGTGCTCCTCAGCAGAGGGCAGGCCCGGTAGTAGCCACGGGCAACTCCTAGCCAGCGCCCTGCACTTCATTTTTAATTACTTCAACTGCAGTGAGCTACCCAATACTGTACCATCAAGTACATGCTGACATTTTGACTCGTCTTTGCAGCTTGGAACATTAAATATTTCATGCTAAAATAATCAACCAGTCTATAAAGAATCTGTATTTCCCTCAGCTCTTTAATTCCTGTCAAGGAGGAAAACCTCCTTAAGATTCACTTAGACTATTCTTCAGCAGATCTCTCCTTTGAATTTCCAGTGTTTATATTGGCTAAGCTGCTCATTCAGGCAGGCAGGGGTTTCGGTGTAAGGTTTACAGATCAACCCTCCCTGGAGCAATGAAGTAAACACACTTCACAGCGGAATGATTTTCATCGCAATCAAGGATGAACTCTTCAACACAGTATCTTTTATTAAAAGGCGTATGGTTCACGCAGGAGCATTTTAGATCAGGTTGATCTGGATTCACTAGTTGCACTGAATACCCAACACTTTCACCAGCAGCACATTGATATTCATGAGGACGGCTGCTGTGGTGCGGTTAAGACAAAGATCATGTTTTGAGCGAAAGCGCTTGATATTGGTTCAAATAAGCAAACGTTGACTGTTGTAAATTTTAGTTTAGTGCTATGTATCGGCGTTTGCTTTCATATTCAGAGATGCACAAGTTCAAATTGAGCTGAAACAGAAAGGTTCAACTTGTAGGTGAATAGCTGGTAACATCAGTTAAACTAATGTGACAGACAAATGGTAGAAACCCACATGTATCAGTCCTGGCCATGTGGAATAATGACTTCTCTCAGTACAGTGAGATGAAACCTGAGTTTTCATTGTTCCATCCTATGGATGTATCGTCTCATATATTATATATATATCTGTTCTGTGTGTTGTAAAGTTCCAAATGTTCACTCTAGAGACCTTTATGTCGATTCAGCTACTATGTGATACTTACAGGAAAGTAGTTTAGATTCTTATGTGTGCACAGGGAACCTGTTTCTCAACCCATTTCCATTTCTGTCATTACGTCATAAGCCAACGCTACACCATGTTGGAGCTGCCGTCATAACAGTCAAAGACTCTATTACTCTATTACTGGCGGCCTGGTGGCTCATTGGTTAAGCCAGAGGCTGCAGGAATAGAAGGATCGATTCCCAGCTGAGTCACCCAGCCCATCCCTCCTACCAGGTGTGTCCCTGAGCGAGACACCCAGCGCTAGCTCCCCAGGCGCCCCTATGGCTGCTCATTGCTCCCCAAAGGGGGATGGGTCAAATGCAGAGAATACATTTTGTTGTAACGTGTAAAAATTGATGAATGACCAATAAAAAAGTGGATTCTCTGTTGTAGGACTTTTGCACGAACATGTTGTTAACACACAATATAATATACTACACTGAATTGTCTGTCCCAGAGTAACACATGAGACAAAATGTCTAATGCATCAGCAGTGTCATGTTAAAATCATGGATTCCCAACCTCTATCCATTTTGCCCATGTGTCGTCACTCTATCCTGTGCCTCTGCAGTTTGCAAAGCCGTGTGTGCAGCCCTGTGCCAACTCTTCATTTGTCACACTTAGGAGTAAAACCTTGAGAAGGCAGCGCTCTTTGGGAGGCCAGCAGAAACCACCCTGACTGCAATTCACCGCTGATTAAAGGATTGACGACTGGGGTCAAAACACAAGATTTCTATTTGACTCCATGAGACATTTGACTTCGACACATGACCTGGAAAATTACACCTATGTACGGTGTTTCTTTTGCATGAACATGAACAACCCTCCACTCGCTGTGGTGAACATTTAACTAGGATGTCAGCCTTAAAGTTAAATCTGAAGTTTGTGCATCAAAGATGTGGCCAGAGGCAACGTGCCTTGGTAAGCTCCGTCCGACCGATGCAGCTCTTTAAGGTGGTAAACAAGGTCACTTTCCCCAAACAGGACACACCAACACTAATCCTCTTTCCTGCAGCTTAAAACACTTTCCATAATTTCAATACCATCAAATACTCTGTGTGCATCCAACCTTAAATCAATACCCAGAGAACTGAATGTAATCTACAGCCCTTTTTATTAATACGTTCATGACCAAGATCGCTCTTTCTCATTTTTCATTCCACCCTTTTCCATCACCCTCTTCCTCCTCTCTCCACTGCCACTGTTAATTGCTTCTCCTCCACCTGTTTGTACTTGATTTCCACCTGTCTTATTGTGTGATGTGATTAAAATGTAAAACGCTGCGGTGGATGGGGTTGTTTGTTCGCTCGGCTCCTCCATCATTCCTTATTGCGCTGGGCCTTGGCTGTTTTGCAGGCAGCACTTGGGGAGTGCGCGGGGAAGATTGAATAGGTCTGTGGCTTAGCGCACTATTTCCTCTAATGCGCAGCAGCCATGAAGGCTATCGGGGATATTAATACTGGTTTGAGCTGTTTGTAACACTGGCATTTATTCTCTCCAAAGTCCCAGCCACTGGAGAGCACTTCTTCACTCCAGCCCATACCAGGCCTGTTTACCCATCAGCTCTCTCCTGCTGGCCTCATTGCCATATTCCATTGTCTTCCTCTTTTTCACTATGTCGTTCTCGCTCCTCTGCTCCATATGTCCATGTTGTGTTGCTCCAATCTGATCCTCCCTCTTCTATATCTTGCGCTCTCTCTCTTAAAATCGTGTTATTTGTCTTCGCCTTCAGCGCCCCGCGCAGCCCGATCGTTGGGAGAACAGGTGAAATAGTGAGGGTAACTCCAGGAAATCCAATAAGGATTAAACGATGGAGGCATGGTCATCCTCTGCAGAGCTAGCAGGCACCATATAAGTACCAGTCAACCGAAAACGTCTATTTTTATGATTTAGAATTATAGGGTAGCCGAGAAGCATGCACACCTCTCTGTCAGCTCCCTGAGTCATGAGAGGTGAGAAACGCCTCCCCTGCCCCCTTCATCTGCACATTGCATTGCTCACATATAACAATAGCAGCCACCTCTGAATGGGTAAACAGCTCAGAGAGGCACAGGCGGGTTTTAATTCAGACTGTTGAGGTAAATAAACTTGTCTGCAGAGGTGGCAGCCGCATCACTGGTGGGGCCAGAAGCTGTGGAATCAGTTCCACACACAAACCTCCGGACTCCTCATCGTTCCGTTCATTTTCATTTCTCACCTCCTACCAAGACCCATTTCTTTCTGCAGCGCAAGCATCCTGCAAATTATATCCCCCCCCCCCCCACCTGAAAATGAATTTGTGGAAAGTTCAGAGGTACCATATTTTTTTTTCTCCCCATGGTTTCAATTTGCACTCATATTTTCCTGGGTGCTGACACGTGGGCTAGTTTCAGCGTCGGGTGCAGTAGGAGAGGCATTAAATCCCCTGCTGTTTTCTCATCAATCAAGTGTTTGTGCCCTGCCAAGGAGGCCCATGTTAACAGATTTCACAATAAACCTCTTTCAATATTGCATCGCAGCCACACGGTGCACACACATCCATTCTGAAATAATTTTACGTCCTGGGAATGACAACTCCAAAAATACAAATGCATGAAAGATCAACGCTTTGCTCGTATTGACTGGTGTCGTCAACTATTTACTGGAGGTACAGAATCGTTAGCAGTACACAGTAAAACAGAGCAGTTCCAATGTTGATAATTAGCGGTGGAGTCAGTGAAATGTCAGGAAATAATTTTTTTTAATTATTAACATTAAACATAAATGTTACCATGTTGGGGTTGGTTGATTCACCTGTTGGATTTTCTTGTGTTAAGGCCTCCCCAGTAGAGAGCAGCCTACAGGGACACAATGGATTCCAGGAATCTCCAGGTAAAACCTGAACAAAAAACAACAGTGATGATTTATATTCTGTAGTAATGTTTCGCTCTGGTGCTTTCTGGAGCATTTTCTAAGCACAGACCTGACAAGATTTTTGGGCGAATCCATGCACCACCCCATGGATGCCCTTGTGCACTATTGTCCAGGTGGTGTATCTAGGTGTACCAGTCAAGGTGTGTTGTACCTGTGTATGACTGCAGGCTTTTCTTGTACCCCGCTTTAGGCATTTCAGAACTGATGTGCTCACATCACACTCGCTCATGTGAAGCGTTAATTCCAGTCTTCCGGTGAGATCTAAGAAAACAGAGAAGTCCTCGGTAGCGGAGTGTAGAGTTTGAGAGTGGACCTGACACGCTTAGAAAGCTTAGCTCCTCAGTTTGACTGACACAGAAAAACAGTGGTGAGATGGGGTGATTATTAATGAAGAGGCAGAGGAAGAGGAAGGTTCATCATAGCAGCATACAGAAAAGCTCCACATCCATCCACCCAGTTGTCCCGTTTGGTTTCCTCGTACTTATTCCTCCCACTTGTGTAATTGATTTTAGTTAATTAAGTGGAGCTTTTCACAAGGATTTTCTTTTTCCGCTCTCGTCTTCTAAACAGACAGCCTGAGTCATGTCTCTCCAGTTTAGCCCTAACCAAGCCCCTGTGGTTTCAGCGTCCGATTTTCTTTCAGATCCTCCCCTCTCTCCGCACAAGGCTGCGCCTCTTCTGTCTCCACATCCTGCTTTTCAGCGCTCGATACGCGGTATCACGTCATCTTATCTTTTGTGTCCTCCTCCCGTGTAACCGCAACCAAGGTCTTAACACAAAAGACACTAATGAACTCAGACAAGTGGCTCCAGTCTTGTCTGGGATTCTGAAGAGATCTCAAGTATTTGTATTTAAACTTTACATTACAGAAGGTGTAGTAAGTCTGGATTTAGCGAACCACTTAGCTGTTAGGAGTGATGTCGGACTTCTTATCCAAACTATTATTATTATTTGAGGGTTTTTAGTTTGCTAGTAATGTCGTTTTCACTACCGTCACCACAGGTGATGTGTCGGTCCAAATCCTCCGTATGTGTCTACTCATTTATTAGAGGCAATTATTTTTCTACCCTTTACACACTTGACACATCTTTTGTGACATACATTTCTCAGCTCTCGTCAAGCTGCTTTTAGAATAAATGCGCCGCTGCCTCCAGTAATCCCGCGGTTCCGCCATGAACAAAACTAAGCAGCTAAGGGCTGACAAAGTGATACACACACACACACACACACACACACACACACACACACACACACACACACACACACACACACACACACACACA
>JAUMTR010000011.1:1437500-1478202 GCA_032270685.1 Microctenopoma stevenorrisi
CACACACACACACACACACACACACACACACACACACACACACACACACACACACACACACACACACACACAGAGAGTTGGATGTTAAACCTTTTGGTTTTCCATTGGACTGATTTTTCTTTTCTATAGAAGCATTTGATAAGTGGAGAATTATTTATTAGGAAGCGTCTGATATTAACAAATAAACAGCACAGTAATTAGTCCTTCTGCTATTTACTTGTCTTTATGGGAAACAGACATCGAACATAAAGAACAGAAATAAATAGTGGCTATAGTCAGTGGGTGTGCTGAGATATTTCCTCTGATAGTGAAGACAGGCTTTAAAAATGATAAACAGCCCCCCCCACCACCACCACATTGATCTCCGTTAAGTACATAACAAAAACGTAATAAGTACAAAGCACATTTACTCAAGTACTGTATTCTTTGTGTGATACGTGTCATTTATTGCAGTATTTCTACTCTGTCACTTTTATACTTTCATGCCTCAACAGATCGAGGATGTTTCATTTATGAATAAACTTCCTGTCATCGTATAAGGTGTTAAAATCAGCTTCACGTTTAGCCACAGCTGTTCTTGTCCCACAGTCTGTAGCAAATATTAGAATCAGTCAGAAACTTCTACATTAACAGTTATCAAATTCAACATTGTTCAAAACACAGTTTTATTAATAATAAATTAATAATATGGAGCAAGTGGAGTAATGCACCTTTAGTCAAGTATTGAGTTTGTGTACTTTTTTCAGGAATGTTAAATACACATTTACACATTAGTGAAATTAAATACATAGATGAAGTTGCTACAGTTGTTCAGAACACCAGCTCAGCCTGCAGTGAGTGTCGGCGCGCAGGGCGTCGGAGAAACCGTGTCTGATGTGCAGCCTGGCCCTTTTTAATCAATCTGAGAAATTCCATTATTTCTGTTTGATTAGTGAGTTTCAAAGCTTCTCATTTATTCTGATTTCACAATGATGATTACCTGAAGCGGTGCTGTGCAGCAAATGAAAGAGCAGGGAGATGAAGGCCTGGGCGGTGCAGTCTCATGCTGATGCTGGCTTCCAACCCATAAGGACCCATAATGTTCCGTAGTCTTCTGCATAAACCTTTATGCTTGACTTGAACTGATGACATACAGTGTGCATCCTGGTATGGTGGTCATGTGACCGTCATGTGACTGATGCAGGAATGTGAAGGAAAGTTTAAACTCATTTAACAATTCAAATGCCTTCTCAGTGATTTAAATAATAAATAAACTCCAGGATTAATGTAAAGAAGTTAGAAAAATATTGCTGAATATGTGGGGGACAAATATGTTTAGCCGTAATATAGTAATTAAAAACATGATACACCACATTTGTCACAATATAAGAGGACAGTAAGCCACAGGATTAATTCAGCTGTTTCTATTTTTTTCATAATATAAAGTTTGTTCTTTAATTTAAATTCAAAATTGAGCAAATATAAACAAATGTGTTTTTAATAAGGTATATAACAAAAAAAATAATTCATATGTCATAATCCAAAACAAAAATGTTTCACAGCTGATCCTACATCAATAAATATGTGTTTTTCTTTTTTGTAGTGTGAATAAGAATAAGCACTAAGATAGATCCTGAGGTTACAAAAATCCTGGTATTTCTACTAACTACTTTACTATAAATGTCTAGGGCTCCTGGAGTGTTGTTTAATTTTTTATTTTTACAGTGTAATGTGCACCCTGCATTAGTCTGGCTGAAAAGTCTCAGAACATGCACACCAAGTCCACGTGAACTTTAACGTCATCATTGGTAAAAGGGATTTTCATATATTGGCATATGACCTCATGTGGCCTGTAGTAGATGGAAAAGGCAGACAGGAGCAAAGAGAAAGGGCAGGAAGAGGTGGATGGAAAACGCATCTGTGGTTCAAGTAAGTGTAAGCGACTGTGACAAGTGAAATTAGGACATGAAGTTGGCAGCCTGCTTCAAAGCACAAGGTGAACAAAGCCCAGGTCGGGTTGAAAGTAAGCAATAGCAGAAGAAAGGAGAAGGGGGAGGAGGACGAGGGAGCTCTGAGAGACTTTGTCCTTCACCTCGTCTGTGGGGCCAGTCTTCACCGCCAGAGGCCATCTCTGCACTCGCCTTTGATCTTCCCTCTCTCCTCAAACTTGCTGCTCAGTGACAGCGATAATGATGTTCAGGAAAAATATGTTTCTTTTCTCCTGTTTTTTTTTCCTTTTACCAAAACGTTCTCTTTCATGTGTGGAATAAACTGGACCTGCTGTAATAACACAGGCGACGTGTGGATGGCGCATCGCGAGCGCGTGGCTGCACATGTCCTCCCCAGGCCATTATTACTTTTACTGTCGTCTGGGGACTGACTAAAGACCAGCAGCCACTTTTATCTGACTCTTTCTACCAGGACAATTGAATTTGTTTGTTGTCTCTGTGAATGGGCTGATGGTCTTTACTCAGGTATGACTGATGACTCTGCTTGCTCTCTCTGTAGCCACGGTGATGTGTCGAGGTGGGACAGACCTGAGGTAAGGCAGCACTTAACGCCACAGTGAAAAGGGGAATGTCAGGCTCGGGTGTGAAACAGCGTTTGGCCTGTCAGTCAGTGCACAGAGGCTGAAGAGGAGAGAACCTCGTGTGTGTTTATGCATTTGTGTGTGTGAGCTGAGGAAGTAATCACCATAATTAACATTAAGCTTGTATAACCTACTGTAAGGGAGGACAAATGAAAGCTTTGGAGGTCTGATTATACAAATCTCTTTCTTATCAACACCAGCCAGCTTGATGAGTTGTTGTTTGTGCTACAGAGGTTTCAGACTTGTTTTACGGGCCGGGCACATCTGCATTTTCAGAGGCATCATGTCCTGATTTTTCTATGGGGAAAAGACACTGACTATGACGACTGTGCTTGCTGCTTAAAGATTACTTCCAGTAATATAAAAAAACAACGATTAGGCGAAGGGAGGAGCTGAAGGAGCAGAGTGCTGGTGTACTGTAAAACTCTCCATTTTCAGTTAATGAGGATATGTGTTTCATTTAGATTTCTTCAGACAAACCTCCCTTTTCTGGTTAAAGGAAGAGATGAAGCTGCAGTCGGGCGTGCTACAGGCTAAACGAAACACGAGCTAACGCCACCTGGTCACCTGGTGCAGTTAATGCTGTGGGGGTCGGGGGTCAGTAGGGGCACTCTAGAGTTGCGTCCTGACATCTGTTGATCATGACCGCTGTTACATTTTTCCATGCGGACCTCTATCCAGGGTGACCTGACAGCATTTTCATAGGAAACTGAAACTGTTTGTTGCAGAATGCGTTAGTGTTTAGTTGCAGACTGCGCATGTCGTATTCTTCACATGCGGCGCTAATGTTTGAATGAGCGAACGCTGTTGTGTTATTAAGAAGTGTTGGTGGTGGGCTGGGGCACTAGGGCTGCAGAACCTGCTAACAAGATCCGCTTGCTGATTGGAAAATAAGCATGGTACGATTGAAAAGTCTTAACGGTCTCTGCAGGCAGCAGCGATAGTTTCCACCTTAACAAGTCTACATTCTGTCCTCCTGGCAGTTAGTTTGGTGATGTATAATATCTGAGTAGGTGAGGTGAGGAAAGTAAGAGCTTCTTGCCATGTCAAACTGTCGGATGTTGGGCTCTACCTATTTCCTTGAAACAGTATGTACCAGTCATTCAGCAGGACCCTGGATTCATTCATTAAGTTTTGTAATAGAACATAGCCTTGGGAAGAGGAGTTGAATGTGGGTGAGGCAGGGCTCGTCTTGTTCTGTGCAGCGGTACCAAGGGCAGAAAGTGTTTTTCACATCACAGACTCCCATGACCTTGCTGCGGTAAATAGCTCGAGACAGAAATACAGCAGTCCCCGTATGCATCACATGCATCATATCACAAAATATAACACAGTGGTTGCCGCCACCCTGAGATGAGTAACGGATCGAATGCAACAGATATTCTATGGACCCGCTACAATCCACTTCCCCCTTCTCAGACACTCAAACAAGGCTTTGAAATGTGAGAGCAGCCTGCTGTTGGGCCTCATCACCGCTCTCTCATTTTTAGTTTCTATTGTGTTTGCTATTCATCGTTCCTTGTAAAGTGGCTTTCTCCGGCGTGGTTGTAACACAAGCTAGGGTAGCTCTTCTGTGTGGCACGCAACCATCAGGGAATGATAGATTGTAGTAATACAAGCCGGCGAATGCCTTCTTGGTGCTGCTTTAAAAGCTTTTATCTCAGATTTGGCACGAGGGCGCGCTCAATAATCAAGTGGACCATGAAAATGGGTTTTTTCACCAGATGCATGACTGATACCTCTGACTGATTCGACAGATCACTGAGCAACGGGGCGAGTAAATTTACCTCTTGGGGATTTGTATATCGAATGCAATCAAATTGTTGCTTTGTTATCCTGCCAGTTTAATTGATGCTGGATTTCTACCTGGGTCTTGAAAGTGTTCCTACCTTGGACTCTTCTTTTTTCAGGCGGTATCTGTCAGCATGGGTGGCGGGAAAAGAAGAAGACGGGTCAAGAGCTGTGTGCGTGTCTTTGTGTGCGGAGGGGTAGACAGATAAATGGATGGCCATTCTGGCGTTCCGTCTGGGCAAAGAAACCTCAGACTATGGATGACATTTTGAGCTCTGATTGCCTGGCAGGTCGGCTGCCACTTGGATAGGCTGCAGCCCCACAGGGAATGTGACAAAGATAGAGTGGAGCTTGCTGTGTCACATGAGCGCACACACACACACACCGTAACCACCTGTGAGACAGACAGACAGAGAGTGTGTGTGTGTGTGTGTAGGTGCGCAGCAGATGACCTAGGTGCTGCGGGCGCCTATGACCAATCTTGCGCGTGATTGAGGAGAGATTCAGCTAGTGAGCATGTCTAGGCTGTTTTATCCCTGCTGCCCTACCACCTGCCTAACCTCCTGAACCTACAATCCTGCCCCACAGCCCCGGGGGAATTACAACTCTCCCCCACACACACGAAACTAAATAATACCATATACTACAGCCATGAGGTCAAAACAGCACAGGAATCATGTGAATGAAACTCCAGACAGTTCAGCTGAGAACCAGCACACAGTTAGGCCTGTGTGTCTTCTGAAGATATAAGAGTGCATTGCCTTTATTATAGTGTTTTCAAATTGAAAGAGATTTGAAATGAGGTGCATAAACACTTTTAGTGAGGCGTTAGTGGTGGTTACACGTCCAACACAAGCCAAGGCTAAAAGCTGATTTATATCTGATGACTTATATTGACTTTCAATCGCTTTGTTTCTCTCCTTCATTGCTCACAAATTGACCCATGTCAGAAGGAAATCTAATAAAGAGGGTGTAAAAATTGCACTTGATAAAAAATGTATAAAACAAGATGTCAATCAAAACAAACTAAAAGCTGCAACGGTGACTGTTCGGGTGCGGTTTTGTGCATATGGACACGTGCCTCAAATCTTATGATCAATGAGCTACTTTCAGACAAAGACTTAAGCACATAACATAACTCTGGAGAGAGAGGTTTTCATGTAGGGCTCACTCTTCCAACCAATCAGAGAATTATTTCTGCCTAAGTAGTAAGTTCGGCGGCTTCTCATTTATTGTAATTTGATGGTGACTGCTGCTCTGGTACCTGGAGTGCTGCAAGTAAAGCAGATGATAGATGAGCTCAGCAGAGCTCGGACACGCAGGGCTGGGCGTAGCAGGGCGGATTGATTTGGCATCAACTGATCAACCAAAGCTGGTTAAGGGGTAGGGTTGGGGTTATATAAGATAGAGCTGGAGGTCAAACAGCTCTCAAGTTATCACAAGGCAGGATCAAAGTAAATATGAAACACACACTCAAGAGTACATCTACACAGAAATGAGCTTATGTAACTGTAGCTCCTCACTTATGTCCTCAAGCGTAACAGTAGTGCGCTACGTAGTCTCTGTACATTTCCAGTACTCCATCATTTCTCCCCTCGCACTGGAGAAAGCACAGGCAGGAAACAAAAGGTCTACGTGAGGGGAGAGAGCTTTGCTAACAGTCATAAAAGCGCTTACACCAGAGTGAGAAACTTTTATTGACTTGCAGGTGTTGAGTAACAAAGGCTTGCTTCGTTTAAAGGGTGCGTTTTAGAGTATAAAGTCACATCGCGGGGAGTGGAGTGGCCGATAAAAGCTGCCGTTAAGAACTCGCATCCATCCTTTGGTCAACAAGGATCGAGTGTGTGTTGTAATGTTGCAGCCTGCATCCGCCACAGTCTGGGAATATTCCAACGCACGCAACTATTGTACAGCATCTACAGGCGCTTAGTGCAAATCATTCAAATGTGGATCTCCCCATGTCCCTGTTTGGATGTTACATTCTCTTTCAAAGCACTTGTGGCGTCCATCATCCACCTCATTATAGTCAAACATGTTTTTCATCCCTTGTCCCAACTGGCCTTCAAGTTGAAGCCTATATTATGCGTTCTGGCTTCATTCGACAGGCCTGTATGGTACAAACTATGCTTCCGCTCTCTTTCTTTCTATTGCGATGTTTATCGACCTGTTTAGTCACACTTTTCACGGCTCTGCTGGTGGATCTCGGCATCAGACATAGATCACTAGGCAGACGATGTTTAAAAAGATCCGGAACATCTCACCATGACAGTTGAGGACTAGTTACTTTACACGAAGTCTGCAGATGAATTAGTTATGCTAGACACTTGACATCCTCTCAGGGCTGTGTGGGCCTGTATGACACCTGTTAGCCTGCTACACATGTCTACTAAAGACCAGACCCAGTCCTGTTGGGCCTTTCTATAAATGTTGACCTTTTTATTAACAGTTTTATCCCTAAAACGTACCTGGCTAACCCCAACCACCTCTGGCCCTGTCATAATAAACAAGGTCATTTTGGGGTCTGTGAACAGTGGGACTGTTGGGTTTTCTGTACATATTTACAGTATGTGTACGGTCTTAAACCTTGTTGTGAATCGGAGCTATATAAATAAAGTGGCGTCAGCCCGAACTAAGACGGGATCAGGTTAGGATGTGTTATTTGCCAGTTTGGTGATTCTCTGCCAAGGCTGAGCAAAGGTGACATCAACCACAGAAAACATGTAAGCGAACGTATGGATACCAGGACACAGTTGCTAGTATGAGATAGCAAACATGCCATCAGAGGCTGGGCCCACTCAAAGTCTGTACTTTGTACTGACCTTCACTAACACCCGTGACAGTACGTGATGTTTTCTATATGATTTTCCAATGTTGAGCTCTTTATTTTTCTGCTGTACAGCACCTTGAATTACCGTCATGTGTGAAAAGTGCTACAGCATACAAAGAAACCTGACTCGATTTGACTTGAAGGTCTTCATTAACCAGCTATTCCTCTAGTTTGTCACATCTCTCATTATTAGTCCACTTTACCCAGTGGTTTTGAAGACATACATGTACTGAGCTATAATATGTAGTAAAGGAGGAACCGCACACAAGGCAAAAGGCTTAATGATCAGTCAATACAGAAATGATTGCTGAATTATTGTGGACGAGGCAGAAGGGGAAGTGTGTTCAGAGGCTGGGCAATTCAGCGCTACAGTTATTCTGTAGCCCTTAAAAGAAGCCTTGTGGCATTAGGTATGAATGGAAACTAATTAGTAGCATATGCACTTGGACTTGCATGATGAGGACAAGGTCTTTGTGTTACCGCCTGAACACCCACGTGGGTCTTTGTGCGTGAGTTTGCGTGTGTGCTCGCTGTGCAAGGCCACCCACAATAGGAGAGCCTGACTGACAGCCAAAAAATCCTGAGAGAAGCAAACAAGCGCGCACACAGGATCAGAACTCTGTGTACTGTATCGACACGGTTCGGCCAACAGCTTCGCTGTGAGAGCTGCGTCCCTCTAGGCTCGCTGAATATTGACGAACAATCACACTGAAAACTAACAGAAATATTTATGTTTAGTAGCTTTTCTCTGCTGCTTCCCACGTTTTTTCTTACACGTGTTCTAACGGGTCCGTGTCTTTGGAGAGTTCGTTTCATTGCCTACAAACAGAGAGAAACTGTACTAATTACAGTTTCCCAGCATCCTGCTCGCGGGGGTTCTAACGAAGCAGACTCCCCGTTTCCTGGCTCCCTCACACATTTGAGACGGCGCACATCGCAGCGTGATGCAACGCTGCAGCCTGGAACAGCAAGCGAAAGGTTACAGAGCAAACAGAGGTAGGTTGATTAGAGCTGGGAAGTGATTGTTATCATCTCTCTTTTAACCCCACTCTGAGGCTTAGGTGGAGCTAAGATGATCTTTTTGTCTTTGGCGCAGATAATTTAACATCCTTTTTTCTCTAGAAAAAAATATTGACTTGACCTCTTTGACCACAGAACACGTTCCTCGGACTGAGAACTCAATGTTTGGCTTCCTTCCTGCGAAGCAGACTTTCAGGTTGCATTCTGGATGTGGCAGTATGGAGGCTGTTTTTCAGGGCACACTTTAACCTATGAGGCCATATTCATCACAGATTTCCTCTTTTCACAATAGTATGTAGAGGGCGAAAATCTCTTTAACTCTTCCCTCATTAACAGTTCCCTCCCTGCAACAGGTGTCCGAATGATTAAAGAAGTTCTTCATAGATCCCTTCACCTCAAAATACATCTGTTGCACAAAGCTGTCTGCTTCCTGTTTACTTCAAGTGGCTCTAATTTGCTATCAGTTCTGTGTAAATTAAACGTTCCCTGCGGAGGTTTTGTCCCTGTGTTGGTGCCCTTTCTGTATGCGCGTGTGCACACGCGCAAGGTTGCACAAGCACGACCAGCCATTCAGTTCACTCCAGCAGAAAAACTCCTGCCTTCAGAACTTTTTACTTCAATGGACTGAAGAATGAGAAAATCTAATTTAAATATAGTATGAATAACAACTTGTACTCTAAATATGTACCTGATGCTCGGTCTGATATATCATCTGGTCGTTGCTTGTGCATTAATCAAAGTGTAGATCTTTTTTTTTCTGTGTATATTGTATGTTTATATCATTTTGTGGTTTTCTTTTTTAATAACGTGTATCTAGTTGGTCTTCCTAACTTTCACTCTAAACATATTAGCACTTGGTCTTGTGCCAGTAGGCCCGTTGGGTTAACCATTCGTGCCTTCTGGCACAGCAATAACATCATTGACTGTTTCAGTTTCCCATGTTAAGAGTTTAAACACAGTTTTAGATTAATGCTTCCTGTAGCAACTACATTTCTTACTATTATTCTCTTTAGTGTTTCCGTCTTATCCGGCAGGAGGAGCTGGAGCCTCCTCCTCGCCACCACTACGAGGTTCCACATAAACAATTGACGAGAAATGAAAACAATTTCAGTTTAAAGGATCCGTTTTGTTTTCCTTATTTTCCGAGCGTCACTCAAAGCGTAGCCATCGCTCACCATGTAGCCCCAGTACTCTGTATTGTCTGAATGCTGTGTGCTGGCACGGCGTTATTGCATGCCACCGGGGCCTCTTGCTGCTGATTGATGGGTAAATGCTACTTATGCATCTCAACTTTCATCTTGTACAGGATGGTGCAGGGCAGCTGACTGCTAGTGTCACCTTACAACAATAGTGAGCGCGGAGCAGCAGACATCTGAGAGCGGATCAGAGCGTGTGGAATTGAAGGCTGTCACACTGGATTGATGGATGGATGCGTGGATGCGGGAGTAGATGGTCATTTTGGACCCTCTATTGATTGATCCACATCCACTTTACTTTCTCTCCGCGAAAATTCTTCTTGAACTCTTGAAGAAAACAAATTGTTTCGTTGCGTCTCTTCTCTTCTTAGAAATAACTTTCTTCCCTTCACCGTCTTTCCTTCTTTATCTTTCCCCACTTTTCGATTTTTACGTTGCACTTAATTCCACATCCCCTTCCACCAAGGCGACGTCTGATAATGAGGTCATTTATCACTGCCATGTAGAGAAGGTGCACGTGTTTTCACCTCCCTGGAATGGAAAGGACATGTTTTCGAGCAAAATTACTTTTTCTTTAGCGCTGATAGTGTTAATCCTCTGGAACAGTCACTTGAAGAAGAACCTGACGCCTCTCCATCCTCTACCTCAGAGTGAAGCCATTAAAAGTTTCCTCCTAATGTCATTATGAGGGAAATGTGTGGCCTGAGCCTCCCTCAGGCCGTCTTCTGCTCTCTCATGTTGTTCTGCAGCATGCGCCAATGTGCGCCTTGTTGACCCCACACAGTCCCTTCTCCACCTCTCTGGCTCCACTCTGCAGTACTGAAGTTACTGTACAGTAGTAAATGTGGTTTTTATACACAGCCTAATTATAACACAGTAAAAAGAAAATCTTATTATTCATTCCGTTGTTTCTCCATTTGCAGGCAGGGTTAGAGTCAGTCAGTGGTCATTTGCATTCACAGAGAAGAAATTAGAAGCACCTGCTGGTTATGAATGCACCTTGTCATGACGTCCTACAGAGAAATTAGGTCCTTTTCTTTATGTTATGGGCTTTATTCTGTCAATTACCGTCAGCGTACCGCGTATGTTCAGTGCGATTCAGGAAGTGAGATGCTAGCTTACCTTATTATTTTGAAAATGGTTCTGGGAAAGTTACACTGTTACCTCTTGAACCAACCAAAACTAATTTGATTGATATGTGATAAAATATGATCATAACCTTCATCAGAAGCTTCACATGTAACAGAATCGCTTTCTTCATGCACCAAAAAACTAATCTTAGTCATGAGAAACATAAAAAACAGTAATTACAGTCCTTCTTCCACCTGTGTGTTGCTGACTGTGAAGGTCGACAATAACCACGTTGTTTTTGTGCCTACATCTAACGTAACAGCCGTATAGTAGCTAAACACTGCTTCTCACAGTGCCTTTGTGAATGATTCGTGTTTGTCTATAAAGTCACACACGGTGTGAACAGAGAGGCTGCGTGGCTCGGGCACGCGATGAAAGAACGGTTAACAGGTGTTAGCGCTCAAACTTGAAATCCGATTGATACGGTGAGTTGGACTTATTTTGCTAATATATATTAAAGTGTGTTCAGCAAACGGCGTGCCAAATATTCCTTTCAATTAGAATGCAAAAGGAGATAATAAGGTTAGGGTAAATATGAAGGCGTTTTTTCTACACTATCCACACACACAAGCTCTCGCCGAATGACCGGAGATCAACCTGGAGGGGCGAGGCACGAAGAGTTTCAAACCTCACTCACAGCCCGGCTGAGTGATGACTAGCAGAGAGGAAATCGATAGTGGGAGGGGAGACATCATCAAAGCAGTCCGTGGACCAACATCCCGTTAGTGTCTACAGGTTTTAATCCATAAGGCTGGTGTCTCCCCTGAACAAAGAGGGAGAGGCAGGAGGCTCTTCTCGTATCTCTATCCAGGCTTTGAATTACAAAGGCCTATCACCACGGAGTCAAAGGGAAACTATGTGGAATCACACCGAGGCTCAGCCTCTGGTTGGAGGTGGAGGGGTTTCATGTCATTATGCTGTTGCGTAATGTGATTGTTGTTATAAAATGAAGACAAATTTAAGATGGAGTAACATCTATTTATCCAGCAGATCTCATTAAACTTGAACTGATAATCATTTCATGAATGCTTTACATTTGTGCTCGTGGCAGCTGGCGTCTGATGAAGTGATTATGTTACACTTGTATTGTGTTTGCAATGAATAGACGACACGCACAACGACAGAGAACAACGACAAACGCAGAAATCAGCAGCACACACACAGGCTCAGACTTTATTAACAGCTTCAGTTTCGAGAAGGCTTCAGCGAGCCACCCACACTGTTTGACTGACAGGCGGCGTTTGAGTGGAAAGTCGGCGCCAAACACGCAGGAAAGGCTGAGAGTGTGAGTGTCAGCTGTACATTGTGTAAAATAATAATACAGAGTTCTAATTATAGATTCTGACTTGATGGATTCAGCTTTAAATCGTGTTTTTATTGGTTTGAGAAAAGGTTGTTTTTATCTTCAGCTGATTTTACTGACTCTGACTCTGACTCATAACAATTGCTCTTGATGTGTTGATGTGATTTTAGCCAGAGCTCCGAGTCGCTTGCTGTGGGTTGGGGCAGGACCCGTGCATGGAAAACAGGCAGTGATATGTTTCATAACTCATCATTATAATAGTCTCACTTACTTAAAAGCCAATCCTCTATATGCGCAAAGCCACTTTTTGTCTTTATTTTTCAGGACAAGCACAAAGCAAATGTTCCACAGCATATAGAAGCTGACTTAAAAAAACCAGCTAGTCTGTCAGCCTCGTGCAGTGGTCACGCATGTTCATGAATTATGGATGAATATTCGGTTGAGTCAGTGAAGAGGAAAGCGCATCGATCCAGTAAAGATCCAACCTGACACTCCCACCTCGCTGAGACTGATCACTCTGCTTCTTCCTGGGGAATTTAAGTGTTGTTTGATCCATGGCCTCATTGGCTCCGTCCACCTACTGTGTGTGTGTGTGGATAGAGCCCCACATATGGAGCTCACATGTTCATATGTAGACGTGTGTGTGTGTGTGTGGAGAGCGTTCATGTAATATTCAGCAGACCCCAGAGCCCCTGGGTGTCACTGGTCTGCTCTGTGCTGGAATAGAAGCGTCTGCCCTTATCTCACCTGGTGACTGCCAAAGGAAAGACTAGTGCCATATCCACTTTACTGCACCCCTCCTCTTCTTCTCTCTCTCCACCTCCTCATTCTCCTTCAGGCTCTTTCTATCATCCGGCCCTGTCCTCTCTCCATTCCCTCCAAACCTAGTTTGTCATCTCCACTACATTTGTATCCCGCTGTCACCTCACCTCCTCTGTCTCATTGTCCTCTTATCTTTCTTTCTTCTCTTCTTTTCCACTTTTCCTGCCTTGCCCTCATTTATTTCCATGCATCGTCTCTTTCTGTGTCCTTTTTTCACCTCAGTCCTTCCTCCTTTGCCATGCAGCCTCGCTTGGCCTTGCATATGCCTGTTTGCACGCGGCATGGCGGAATTAGCCCATCTCTCTCGATTCCTCCACTCGATCCTGCGGGAAATGACAATGTTGCAGTCTGCTGCCATTATTTCACAGATCAAAGCGTTGAAATTGAACCAGACTCGGTTGAAAACATCACCCGGGCTCCTATCGCATCGTTCACCTTTGCATCAGTCTTGCTGCCAAAAAGGGTGGGGTGATGGACTCTGCACTCTGCATGAGTGAGGAGTGTGTGTGTGTGTGTGTGTGTGTGTCTCTCCACGCATCCTCAAACTGCCGGAGTGTGTCGTGTTGACTTTCTCAGGCTCAGCTCTCCCCCTACTGGCTGGAAAGGCTGAAAGAACAGCAGCAACAAGTGTTTTGAAGGTTCTACAAATGTTATAATGTAATAAACTATTTAACAATTAACAATAATAATCACATTCACATCTTTTCATGACCCGTATGAAGTCAAATTGATTTGGCAGTAAATTAGAAAACCACAATATAGAGATTTTGTCTGTTTGGTGATATACTGCCCACACAAGTCCCAAATATAGGATAGAGAGGAACGCCCTGGCGCAGTAGCAGTAGTCTGTGAGAGTAGAATATGTGTCAGGGATCTGGGCCTTGTTGACAAGTTCAACAGCAGTGAGAGGAAAAACCTACTCAACAAACACCAACAACTTACCGACTCCCAACATTGGATCATGGCCAACCGTTGACTTGGTGTGTCAGGCCCTCAGTCCCAATGCAGTAGGAGTGTTTACTAAAATAAGAGCAGTTGTCTACGAACGCCAACCTCCAGGGACAAAGTGTCCTTGAACAATAAAATGAGGACCTTGCATTCACAGTCATGCTGCATTAAATTGCTGCATCATTTGCATAGATCATTTTTTGACCTGTACATCAGTGAGGGAAAAGTCAAAAGTCAGCACGGGAAGAGGGGCGGGGTGGTTGAATGGGTCACCGACATGCAGCGCCCGAGATAATTGACAAGTCAAGTCCAGTGTGAGGCCCAAAAGTAGTTTATGGTACTTATTGTCTTTTTACTTGTCCTTAGCCATAAACTTAAAGCTGCACTGCTCCTGAGGCATCAAGCAGCGACGGCACCAACTAAACCAGCATCTTTATTGGATGTCTCAACAACGGAACATAGCGCTACAGTACAACCCAAGAAACAACGGCAGTCATCACCAGGCAAATAAGATGCGTGTTTTTTTTCCTGTGATTACGCTTGAAGATTCTGCAAAGTACAGGAACTGATGATGCCACCATTTCAGTCCAATCAACTGAGCCATCTGGATGCCCATTAAACACCAAATTACAGCCACCAACAGAGTGGAGTGCTGGCATTGTCACTGGCTTCACAGAGGCTGAAAGAAGCTCTGGCTTTGTGCGACAAAAGTGTGACTTTTTTTGACACGACGAGGAAGAAATGTGCAAATTATTTGCGATCTCCCAGCAGCTGCACGTCTCAGTGTAATATAGGAGCTGGCAACAAGGGGCGGGATGTGTCAAGTGCAATGGGAGTTTAAAGTCAAGTGGGTAATGCTCTCACCAGTTGCCTGTGTGTTTCTCTGTGTTTTCATGTGCGTGTGTGTGCGTTGAGTTATGGAGACTGACAGGGGTGTGATGTGTGTGTAGCCAGGGTGGTGAACATCTGGGCGTCTTTTTGAAGTTCCCAGGTGAATAGTGCAGCAACAGCTGCCCCGCTTCCTCCTTGCCTCTCGGAAATATGAAGGCAGCTTTACAATGCACCCCCCCGCCCAACGCGCACGCACACCGCATCTCACGTTGTATGCTACCGCCACCACCCACCCTCAGTCCTGCTACTTCTTGGCAGATGGAGCTGCTCCACGGTTAGATAAATGCCTTCATGTTCCCCTGAGGAACAGCAGTGATCAGCTACGAGGAGGTTTTGTGCATAGCCAGTCATGTCCATGAGAAAGGTATGAGGGGGGTTGTATTTTCCTAAGGGTTAGAGCAATGGAACTCAGCAGAGACATTTCACCCTCAAAAGTCTGGAGACTAATCAGAAATATGACTCACAAGACATTAGGAAATGACTGGACTTCCCAGAGAATCAACACGTGAGCGTCTCTGTAGCTTTGGAAAGTTTCTCCTTGATCTTTGCTCTCACTTCCATTGATGAAGCTTGACTGTGATGAAACGTGCGGCAGATAAAGAGTGTTCTCAGTAAGTCAGAAATGTAGATGTGAGTGCTTATTCGTTTAACCTCTTTATGCAGATTTCTCTTCAGATTCCAGCTACATTGTGAATTTCTGTAAGTGCTCCTACTTTGTGGCTTCTATTCACTGCAAACTAGACTGGCTTTCCTATTTGTAAGGCACAGTAAATGTAATGTGCTAATTGGTTTGCAATTTACTAAATCAGCAGTATCAAGTCTTTACATTTGTGGTAATAAAACAGGCTGTAGTGTGACCGTACAGTAAGCCTGAATGCATGTGTATGTGAGAAATGCTGTGGGTAGAACCTCCTGAACTGGGCCCCACGGAGTCCCAAAGTGTTTCATTCCATCTCCCACCACATGCACCTCCAAACTCTAATCTAATTTACCAATCAGGTGGTCTAATTAACGCCCTCGGATCTGCTCCACTGAGCAAAATGGCTGCTGTCTTCTGCTCGAGAGGCACAAATAAAACCACTGCCCCGTCGCTCCTGATGAACAAAGGGAAAAGTGGGAGAGCGAGATGAACCTGAAGGAGAACAGCGGCGTTACAAATGGAAGTCTTTACAAATTAATCAGTAAAGCCTCAGTTGTGTGCTTGTTGTAATGAAGTGAGAGATTAATGACGATGCTGATATGGTCTTGTTGTGGCTTTGGAAATAATATAAATGGTGATAAGAATTCTTCGTTAGGAATAATAGTGAAGTTCGGCTTTTTTTCCGCTTTTGTAAATACTGTGCAACATGTCTTTGTGTCTTTTCTCTCGTCTTCGCACCAAACACTGAGACATTTGTAATGAGCTCTGCGGTGGACTGAAGTAGAACAAAATGAATTGTTGTGCAGCAGCACCCTGACTGTATGCCCACTCTATACAAATCCACAGAGCACTGTTACAGCCTTTTAGATGAATAATCCTGCCTCTGTGTTGGACGCTATGGAGTCACAGGTCAGCTCTTATCAGATCGGCACAGGCAAGCGGACTGTGTCTGGGGTCTGCCTTTCACATAACCTCATTAGGATGAAGCGCTAAGGCTTTACTAAAGGTCACGATGCAACAACAATGAAACTGTAGAACCAAAGTATTCGAATATCACTGTACATATATACAGTATATAGAGTATTTATTTGGACAATACTGCAGTATAGTCACTGAGGTCATTCCCCATTACCAGAAGGGAGGATTCAGTTGCGTGTCCTTTTCTGAAACCAGACTGAAAAGGGTCAAAGATCATGCTCTGGAAGGGAAATCCTTCCTCAGTCTGAAAAAACTAAGAAACTGCTCTTTGTGGTTTTAATTGTTCTAATGTAAAAATGACCAGATACCACAACAGAGAAGTAATGTTGATCCAATCATTTTTCATGCATGCACCCTAAACGTATAAGTGTCCTGAAGTCGTGGACATTCTCTTTTCTCTCTTATGGTTTTTCGTTGGGAGCCAGTTTTCTGTTTTCTTACTCTTTATTTACTTTGGTGATTAGATCAGCTCTGTGCATGCAAATATTATTGCCTTTAGTCAGCAAGCCTAAAAACCCCTGGTACTAATCAAGTTGCCATGGCAGAGTAAACTACAGTATATTTGGCTTTTATGGTGACTTTGTTCCCCACAGCCTCTCCGCAGGGACTCTGAACCAGTGTGCAAACTTTATGAACACATTTAGGTTAATATATTTGCTGCAGCTGTAGATGATGTTTAAATAATGAGGTTGCTGTTGGTGTGACACAACTAGCACCCAGTCTTTGTCAGAACTATGAAATATGCACATTTCTTAATAAAATCTTTCCAAGGGAACAACTGTTAGACTTTAAATGCTGACCTGCAATGATGAGTCAAATGATTCATTAGTAGATTTACAGAAGATAAATTTACAGCTATTTAAGTAATCAATAATTTACGTAACTGTCAAGATCATCCACAGAAGAACGCAATAGGAAAAGATTAAACTTCGTGGACCTCACCATTAGCCATAAAAATGAAATAACTAACAGGACAGAGGGAGAAATTACACTTGGTCTTTCTCCGGGAACTGGTCTGAGAAGAAGTCCTGCCAAACTGTCTGTTCTAAGACAGGAGCTGTTTTTTGGATTGGATTCAGACAGGTAAAGCGTATTTAATATATTACCCTGATAAGGTGAGAAAACATGAACAGACTAGCAGCTACATGAAAAATGCTAACTGCTACGCATCAATGTGAATATTCTTACACAGCTTAATGAAAACTACAGGATAGAAAATAAGGAGATGTTCTAATGAGGAGTGGGACAAAGACCCAGAGATTCATGTCTGAAATAACAGACTGCATTATATTCTGTGCTCTGCGTGGTGATGATGAAAGTGAACACCAGCATTTCCATGCTGCTGGTGGACTTTGTTGGATCTCTTGATGGAGTAGTACCTGCAGACTGTTACTGTGTTTAAAGGGACATCTGAGACCGTGCTTACCTGTCTTTTCTTTTCTTTAGCTGCTTCTCAGCTGAAGAAGACGCAGGAGAAACTTAAAAATAGGAAATGATTAAAAACAACAGAAGGTGTTATTTCACGTTAATTAATGATAATGGTGTTTTGGTTTATACTAGTGGTGATGTGCAAAAGTGAGCCCCTGCAAAAAATGACAAAGTAGGAAGACAATTAGTTAGTAAGTGAGAACTCTATTTGTGGATTTTAATGCCAGAGGAGACTTTTTCTACTTTGTAAAAACGTATTTAACTTAAATATGGAGTCACGTGAATGTTGAGATTTGTTACTCTGTATTGTGAATGTTCTGGCCAACTACAAGCCTGACTTCTGCCCGTGTGACGGGATCTCTGTCGGCTGTTTCTGCCTCTTCGTCGCATGAATCTGTGGCAGAGCAGGATAGCATCCTGAAGCCTTGTCTTCCTCATCGCTCCCCCTATTTCTCTCATGTCTCCCACAGCTGTCCTGTCCTCCATCACACCAGCTATGCTCTGTCATCTCCCACACCTGCTTCTCTCTTCCTCCTCTTCTTCTTCCGCCTCTCCCACTCGACCTCCTTATCCTCCACTAACTCATCTTCTAGTTGTTTTAGCCCACGCTGAGGGCTTGACTGACATGTAACACTGCTATGTGAAGAGCTCTCCACACACACACACACACACACACACACACACAGTAAAGTCCAGATTTACTCACACGTTACACATCAGCAGAGCATGGTTCATAAAAAATAAAACTACAGAAACATTACTTTTCTGAGGTGTGTTGTGTCTAACGACCATAATCACAGTGGTAACGTTTTTGATATGTTGAGGTGTTTAATAGCTATAAAACAGGAATTATTGCCCATCAATGCCTGTTAATGCGAACTCATGTCCTGGGATATCAGGACCTTGTAGAGCAACATTTTGTATTTGGGTCGAGACAACCCGAAATGTGATGTCCACATATGGAGGTTTTTCATGAGATTTTAACAAAAGGGCTGAGCAGAATGCTGTGGATTGATTGTTGAGCCTCGAATAACATCTAGCTAACTCCCAAAAGATGGGTTATACGTTAGGTTTAAATGCCAACATTTTAGCATTAGTTGAAACCACAATCTCTAACTAAACAGACGAGTCAGGATTCGCACTCAGCTCTAGTGTACTGCTCTTTGAATGATCGCTATCTATATTTTCTGACACTGTGGCGTAATATTGTGCTGCAATCTTCTTTTTGTTTTTTTTTTTAAACAAATCTCTTATCAAATGAGACGTTCACATGCAACAGAGGCGGCAGACAGAGTGACAGGAGATAAGCTATCTAGATGTGGTCTCGCTTTGCCTGCGAAAACCAATATCCTCAATATTTGCCCAACACAGTTTCTCATTTCAAGGTCAAAATCACATTAGAGAATCACAATGTGTGACAGCGGGGCATTTTGCAGGGTCAAGGAAATGAGCCAGGATACATGTCCGTCATTGGTTTTCCTTCAGATAAAGCTGTCAGGCTAATGTACGAGACATGGGAGAGGGTTTTAGGAATGTCTCTATTAACAGACCTGGTGGTTTGCTCGTGAGTTACGTGAGACGTGCTCCAGCAGCAGCACAGACGACCAAATCAAACGTCATATCCCCAAAACACACACGACATACACTCCCCATCTTTGTCTCCCTCTGTGTCACTACGTGTTCCAGACACGATGGTTTCTCTAATAGAGTGACAGGGAGCAGAACTCACGTGATGATGGGTGGGGGGGGGCATTGGGAACGTTGTAATGCCCTTGAACAGATCAGATTAACACTGTTGCCTGGGGGTGGCTTCTTCAGTAAAACGTGACAACACATAAGATAAAGAAGTAATGACAGCAAAACCTACGTCGTCTCGGTGTCAGCTCCTCCTTTGGGGTTGTCGCCGCACATCGCCGTTATAAAGACATCTCAATTTTTATTGGCCTCATGTAGCTGGGACTACACACATTCTGTCTCACAATGGAGAATCCGGAGAATGTGGATTTCCTGCAGGTTTGACGAATTGAAGTGCGCTTTTAAGATTCAGAACCACGTCGGGCTTGCTGGGAAACCCTTTCTTATTCAGCAATGACAGAATTTTTAGCTGACTTAACTTGAAGTTTTTCAGGTAAATGCAGTTTGTCTTTTCCTTTCCTGCTGAAATGATCTCTCTGTTTTAAAGGTTAATTCCACTGAGTCAATGTTGTACTTTGACAAAGTTGTGGGATTTGGAAAAGATATGTAAAAGACGAGAACACATGGCACAGGAAAAGCAGCTGAGGGTAACATAGTCGGATTTTTTGCCCTTGATATCAGTCAAGCTCCAAAAACGGAAGGTCCTACAGCCAAAGATAAGCAATAAATAAATTTAAAACCTTGTGAGGTTTCTTTTCTTGGTTTGTTTCTTTGTGATTTCTGTGATCCATGACTGGCACGCTAATTCATAAATCTTAATACTGTAGCATTGATATAATGCATTTGACTTCTCACATTTGATCCTCACTGGCTGTGAAACGTGCCCATGATTCAGTAGCCATGTTCCCAGGTTTTCATTTCATTATTGATCTTGTGTTGCAGGTTTTAACTTGTGTTAAAGTGTTTAGATGCAGAGAAGCACGTAACATCTTTAAATACAACTCAAGGTTCTTTTGAGAGTTAGATATTTAAACTCAGAATAGCTGCAGCAACAGGAAGTTTCAGCAACCAATCAACTCTTCACCAGGTCATACTGCAATTAATTCACATACCGTCTAGATGACTCCTAGGTTACGCAAGTCTGCTCAAAGGCAACACATTTATTGATGAAAATATAGATTTGTGAATGGTAAGTCACACCGCAGACCTGAGATCAGCTCAAGAGTGACGGCTGTAATTACTTAAGGCAAAAAAAACCAAAAACCTCAATAAAATATCTTTTATTGAGGTTATAGAGAGGTTGTGGTGTGGTTCGAAGGTAAAAACAAATCTGAAGTGCCTGTGATGCTTTTTAACTTAAATTACTGCCTCACAGTTTGATCTCATCATCAGCATTAATCTCATCAGTTCATTCGCCAGTGGATGCTTCCCTGATAGAGCGAGCTAAACAGACTCTGGCCATGACTGTTGCCATAAATACACTACAATACAATAACATATATAATGCAGTGTGTGTATTATATATGAATATTTTAGCCAAACACTTGCTTATATATTCACTAATGACATCATTCCCACTTCCTGTTTGTATTAATTGCTAACATATCCTCATTATGTTGGTAGAAAACATAATCCAGTTGCAATTATTAGCCCTGCAAAACATATCTGCATTCACAGTTTCTAGAAGAGTAATTTTTTATCAAATAAGTTTGTATTCAAACTCCACTGAATACAGTTTGAAGCACGGACGATCGCTGCCTTAGCCATCTAACAGAATTATTAATTAAAGCAAAACTGCACTCCTCAGTCTGTCATTAAATAATCATCTACTTCAATCAGGCGATTTCATGACTATCACAGGATTGTATCTATGATTTCATATTCACTCACACAGAGCGGTCACATGTCAAACACCACTCGCACGGTTCAAGTTCACGCACAAAACACATCGGCTTCCACTGATAATGGCTGACCCTCGCCCCGTCTTTTCAGTCAGACATTTTCTTGGTTCTTCACTGGAAGGTACTCTGTGTAGCTTTATGAATGGCTATTAGGAAAAAAATGTAGGTACCAGGCAGGTTTGGGATCTAATAACCCCTATAACATTAGATCTCACACCTAACATTATTCTGAAAGGACAAACTGTTTTAGTGTTTGCATATGTCATTTCATCCACCTTAACTTTAAAGAGGTGGAGAACATGGAAAATAAGAAGCAAAACCATACCTGACTTTTCATTTATGCAGCTTTATTCCCATATCTGTTGAATGAGTGTTGGATCATAAACTTTAAAAAGTCAAGTACAGTTGACTGATATCTGATGTGTTCTTATGGAGGTGTTTCATCTTAACTGGTGTCCCTGACTTTGTCTACAACCACTGCACATACCACAGTTGATAGATTTTCAATAGAAATGTTTATATCCATCACCTCAGCTGTTGGTCTGTTGACAGCAGCTCTATCAGCGTCTCTGGCCTTTAACATGCGTCATCATCTTATGTAAGAGACGAGGCAACACGGAGAACACCAGAGAGGAGGAGTGAGAAAGCCAGAGATTGTGAGTTTGGGAGTGAGCACTGGTTTGCGTGTGTGTAATTGGACGCGCCTGTTTTTGTGTACCCTTCCATGTGTACATGAATCCATGGTCTGTGGCTCTCAACCTCAGCCTATCAGTCCGCGTTTTCTGCCTCCCGTCTCCTAAGTAAGATAAGGTAAGATAAGCAGCTGAAACTTTTTGAAGCCAAAGCAGGGAAGAGAGAAGAGGATGAGAGATCGCCCTCCAAATCCTCCCGTAATCCCCTGCCGGCTCATTCTTTAGCTGTAATTATGTATCAGATACAGAGACAACAAACAGACCACATCCAGGACCACAGAACAGTCCAAATGGTTGCTGTTCACAGACATGTTGCAAACACTTATCCGCTCTCTTGATGAGTGCAGCGTCTCTGTAGATTGGCTCAGCACCTGTTTCTTTGACTTATTCGGTCATGCTTATTGAAAGCTATTTGCCACCACCGAGTGGTTTTAAACCTGTGCCTTAGTGAGAGCGCTTGAGTTTATGGGTTATTATGACGACGCTTGTGCACTGGGAGGCGTCACGCCAGTGTGGGGGTTTTCTCAGTACCATCTGTTCTCGTGCTTGCTTCATTACCACAGGAACAGGTTGTACGCTGGATGTTTAAGCTAACACTGTCTCCTGCGAAGTATATTGGGTTATATGTTATAATATATAAGAGGAAAGCTGAATCACTAGCAACTAGTCTTTGGTTTTCTCAGTTAGTTTTTTCTATGTGTGTCCAAACTTTTGACTGCTAGTGTACATAGACACAAATGTTTTAGAACAATTTCATTTTTAGAATTACCATATTAAATGTATGAAATTAAAAATAGGCCAAACGACGCCCATGCTGGCAACATGTAATGGTTCGAGTTTGGGCATGGAGAATACTTTCAGCTTAGAGCTTAAAGCTTTCAGCTTAAAGCAAAGTTTGTGGAAGTTTTAGACATTTAGGCATCACTGAAGGTGTTGCTGCATTTCATTCAGTCAGGTGACAACGTTAGAATATAGATCGGTAACTGGTTAAATTCAGATTAACGGCGAAGAATGCATATCTGTGGAAATAAGACTTCGCTTCCACTTACTAGACAGATACACAAGCACATCACCGTCATCGCACATTAAATACAGAAGTCACGATACCTGTTCTGCAATGGTTGCTGTGAAAACTTAAATTGTATGGCAACAAATATAAAAAAAAATCACATATGAAAATATTTATTATTTTGTTTTACATTTAAATACTTATGTAGAAAACAAAAGATTAATAATAGTACATATTTGTGTTCTGGTCCCTAGTGATGACACAAAGTACGATTCACGAAGATCATGTTTCCTATTAAGTTATTCACTAATGCAAATTAGCTGTATATAAATGATATTTTTAGGAGGCATACCGATGTGAGTGTGTGTGTGTGTGTGCGCGTGTGTGTGTGGTCCTTTGGAATCTAACGCAACCCCACTCCATCTTCAATCAGCTCCGTCCACTGCTGCAAGGTCTCTAAATGTCATGAGCACTCAGTGTGAAATTGCAATTAGGGACGTAATAAATACGTAAGTGACTGAGAAACACTTTCTCACAGCCCTGGACGGACAGAGGGACATCCAGCTCATTAAGATTTTATGATCAATTAGGATGGATAGGATATTAGAATTATTTGCGGTGAGGAAGAGGAATCATTTGGCACAAAGCAACAGAGGAATATAATGAAGCGAAAGAGCTGCTCATTTAGCTATAACTTGTCTTTTGCATAAAAATACTCCATATATACTCTATAATATACTATATATTATTACTATCCTGGATGTTTAGCTTTCTGAATGCAGCTTGTTGCCCCCCCTGCCCCACACGCTCCCCGTGGTGGTGCACCTCTATAGCCAGGCTGGCGTGGGAAAGGGCTACGAAATTCATCAAGCAGATTTAAAGGGTCTAAAAAGTTCCTTGCAGTGCATTTCTGTAAAAGCCCAGCTGGAATTACAGAACATGTGGAGGAAAAGAAAAGAGAGAGGTGGGGGAGGAGGTCTTCAGAGACCCCAGACTGTAATGCATTTCAGGTTGAAACCAAATCATGGACAATTAGACGAGAAATGGCTGCCTTGGTAAACAGTAGTCCTCCAAGGACACATCTCAGATGGAGACTAATTCCTTTCTCTGCGTCTGAGAGGAAGTGTTGTCTGCTGCCGTCGTTAGCGGCTGCAGTGTGGATCGTCCCAAATTCCTTCTTGATTGTTTCAATCTGAAAGAAATGCAGAGATTTAATTCTTCTACCTTCCTGTCTTCCCCAATCCTGCTTCATTTCTGAATTCCACACCCTCTAAATGTCTTTCAATATTTCAACCTGCTGTTGCCTCCTCTGTCGCATTCGCCAAATATATATGCAAAGTGCCCCCACCTGTCCCCCACCATCAATACCTTCAAGTGCCAGATTAGTCTCAGTAAACACAGCAGAGATGGAAAGACGCAGACAAATGGGGAGATAAAAGCGGAAGAGAGGAATAATGGTCAGATCAAGGCAGTTCACTGTAATGAGCGTGACAGATTGAGCTCTAAACACGCTAATTGTAATAACGCATATTCCCTTCTAAAATTAGATGAGGAGTAATGAGGCAGGGACGCAGAGGACAATACAGAGTGCAATAGTGTGTGGCCTGTGTGAGCGTCTCTCAAAGGTACAGCACACTGTGAGAGCATGTTGTCTTCTGGCACACGTGCCAAACATTCTGGAGCCTTCAACAGGGCATCCAGTCGCCTAGTGGATCAAAGTCATAACGCTACGTCAAACACGGTCTGCTTTAAACAAGCCTGCCTACATCACACCAACGTAGGTTCCTCGCAAAAATCGTCAGTCATGGGTTTTTAAGCTTGTTTTTTAAAGTGTACTGGTTTATTTGGGCTTTTCTGCCAGTAATCAACAATAAAACATGGTAGTTGGTCGTTTTACAGCAGGGATCAGCAGGGCCAAAGAACAAATCCAAACCTGTTTTATAGATATGAAGATCTTAAGAATCCTGTGGGTCTCTCAGATAAAGACTTGACAAATGCACCGTTTTAACACTTACATTATTAAAATAGTGATAATTATTGTTTTTAAAAATTTAAATTTAGCCACAAAGGAACGGTCAAATAAAAACAACAGTACAGTTTGGCCGAGGCTGGTCCAAATTCAAACTGTGCCTTATATACTGGCTTTAATGGAGCTCTCTGGCATCACCATTGAAATGATGGAGTTGTTTCAGCCATTTTTGTCAGAGCTATTTACTGTTTAAATTCTGATCAGGTACTTTTCAACATGTTATGAAAGCGTGGGAGGTTTTCCACCCAGAATTAATCGCTTTGGTCCCACGAGGGTTAACCTAAATATAGTATCCCTATTTTTATTTTTTTTTAATAACCAGGCAGGAGAAGAGGCTACGGCCTGGGTGTGATTGATGTGCTTTCCACACATCCAACAATGTGATGTAACCTCATTAGGACAATTTGCATTAATAGTGTGAGTCTCTGAAGACAGATTAGGAACTCTGCTTGTATCCTTTCTGAGGTGATGCAGATATATTCACATCCCTTTTTTAATGGAAGTATAACTGATTTGACTTTATTATTTATAAAAAAGACACTAGAGCCTGCTGATTGTTGGAAAACACTATTGTTAAATAGTGATGAAACAGCTCCTGAGCTCCTCATAAATCAGTTTTGTTAAACACTCTTTACTGCCTCAGACAGTGCTGAATATGATGATTCCGTGTATTATTGGAAACAAGCTGTCCAAACCTGCCAGGCCCTGAGTCATAAATAAACTGTTATTAACCACATTTTTTGAAAGATTAGTTCAATTTCACTTTCCACACTCAGGCCTGATTACTGCCAAACTGACTGAATCAAGAAATCACTGAAACCGTTGGCTTAAAGATCTTAAAAAACCAAACACCGGGCTGCAATCTAAAGCATTTCAGGAAGTAACTGACATGTATCAGTCTGGAAAGGGTTACAGAGGTTTTGGGACTTGGAACAGCGGTGAAACTTCCCAGGACAAGGATCACATAAAGAACATGTAAAGAACTGCAGGCCTCACGTGCCCCAGTTAGGGTCTGTGTTTGAGACATAAAATTTACTGCAAAAGTATCAATCTTTTCTCCTCAGAAGAAAACGAGAACCACGTATGTTGATGAAGACTGATCATCAAAACCCATGCGTGCGCTAAACTGAGGTTTTAACATTGTAGAATCCAACTTTTCAATTCTAAGTATGTTTTCTCTTCTTCAAAGTGTTTTTTTACTCTCATTATTTATTCATTTTGATAAAAATATAACGAACGCATATCAACGTGTGAGCACTGTATCATGAGTCAAACTGAACTGACTCTATTGTTAAAGCTCTAATGTGCAGGCATTCATATTTAATGTTCCTAACTGCAGTTCTGCAGATAAAAAGTGCAGACGAACCTACCACCTGAAAGCCTTCTTTTATGCCACATCGGTAACAGTCGATATTACTGACACGTGAATAGAGTTAACAATAGATTTAGGGTAAGTTCCTAAATCTTTTCTCTCTCCCAGTTGTCCTACAGAAGCCCATAGAGACTGGATTATCTCCTCTGTTAAGAACATTTAATGAAGTGTCAGCTTGGAGGATGTGGGTGTCACAACTTATGTCACTCTGCGTCACTACGAAGCCCATATGCTCTCCCTTCTTGTCAGCCTCTATGTTTTATGAAGCTTGTCACTGATGGCCCTATTCCACCTCCGGAGAAAGCAGCTGTTTGATAGAGAACCATTCGCAGTGACTGTGTAACAGTGTTATTACGGGACGAAGTGAAACATGACCTGTTACACACGTAGAAATTACCGTAATCGTTATGCTTCAGCGCCAGCGACAGGCGTGGCCGATGGTGTTACACTTTCATTCATGTTTTTGTACATCCCATTCTTGTGGATTTATTGGTTTAGGAATGACTGAAGACAGCTGGGAAGAAATGTTTATCTGGACTTAATGATGAGCTGATTTAATTTTAGTCCTCAAAGGTCGAGGTCATTGAGACATTGCAGCCATCCAATTGTGAAAATGATGCCTTAAAGGGAATTATTTGGCACTAAAGTAAGCTTGGACTCAACAATGAACTGATTAGATTTTGAGAATGAACAACATTGTGCCCCATGTTTGTTGGTCCCATTGTCATGAACATGATATCTCTGCAAAGCCCTGAAGAAATGTTTTCCTCACAGTTACCACACCACGAATGTCCACTTGGACTCAGTGATGAACTGATTAGAATCAAGCTCACTGTGACTATATACTGTATATGTATATATCACCTTTTTGTAAATGTGATATCTCAGCAATGCCTGAAATGGAAATTCCTCGCGATCCTCCACTTGAACACAAGAATTAACTTAAAAGGTCCTCTGGAGTTTAGATTATTTATCACATTAAAACAACATGAATCATTTACCAGAGTCACAAAGACTCAGTGTCATAGAGGACTAACTTGAAACCTAGTTCCGTTGGGCAAACACCAGTAAATATTTTTCTTTAATACAGCTGTAGAAACACAAAGAGACACTGAAACCACAGCCACACTGATGTTTTTTAGCTTTTAAGCCTCCATCAGAGAGAGGCTGACCTTGAAACTGAAGCAAAGCCTGTGATTACTAGAAGATAATAAAACAACAAGACTTTGTGCTCAACGTTGCACCAATGGGATAACACACTGTCACAGTATACTTGTATCCAATAAACGTAAATCCAGGCTGAAACCTGTTGCCAAGGCCAATTACCCGGCCCTGAATCCAACTGTGTAATTATCCCAAATTAGCTGACTCAGTGGATAATGGGATGAATTAGTTGTTATCAAAATTGTGCAGCAGTGCTGAATATTAATAGTATAATTTTAAGCAAGTGATTTTCTTTCCAATTTCACTGTACAGTGGAGGACACAGCAGAAACACTTGTACACTATTATAAGCACGCAAATACAACTCAGCAGACTATGTTCACAGTAATTACTAAATAGAAAGCAACACACGTGCAGGTATGAGGTGATGTTTCTGTTTACCTGGCAGATTTCTGAGTAAAATACTAAATAACAGCATTAGTTATTTATATAATAATGCGATTAGCCTGAAACCAAAAGGATGCCTTGTGTGCACAGGTATGGTTCAGGTGAGTATGGCCTACCTACCAGTAGGCCAGCAGGTTCATCATTATGGACACATGGTAAACTGGTGACACCTAGTGGCCAGTGTAAATAAATACAGTATATTGTGCAACTTTAGAGAACACACTGAGCAGCTAAATTAGCTAAATGCCAGGTTTCCACACTGTCAAACCAGTGAGAACAGACGTTGAATGTTCCTGTACTACAGTAAAACATGCAGACTGACTGTGGAAGCAGTGACCAGCAGTGTCTCATCCTTCAGAGAGATGGAGGCAACTCTGCTGTTAGTCAGTGTTTTAATGGCCCATTCGAATTAAAAGTATTGTCAACAAGGCAGTTGGCTCCATCGAGGTTGTTAATCTAAGCAGGCAATTTTCGTCTTGGAATGAACAGTTGAATGAAACAGTTGAGCTGCTGATGCAGCTTTGCACACACACACACACACACACACTCACTCTCTCTCTCTCTCTCTCTGCTGGCAGATTGAGGTGAGGAACCACACACTGTGATGACATTAAAGTCAGTGTGATCAATTCTTTATTTTTGGGTCACCATCTGACAGGCTGAGACCTACAGAGCCTCACGTGCAGAAGAAAACATCACTGTGATTATTACTTTTCTGCATGAGACAGTCGGCACGAGGGAGAGGACGAGCGAGAGCAAGAGGCCACCTATCCCACTGCTGAAATCAATCTCGTGGAGGAATATGTGCTCGGCATGCTGATGAGCCTTCATTCACACATATCTCCTCTTTGTTGCTCTCTTGGCCTCCTGTCCATGAAATCTGAAATTGATATATGATATATCAAAACCTCTGAGATGATCCTATGCATCTAAATAAGGACTACAGTGGTCTAGCGGAAAACGTTTACTCAAACTGTACCTAATTTTAATCGAGGGATCATTTTATGCCTCTTTATACACCAGAAGGAAAAACAGACTTTTTCCTCGAATACATCTATAAAAAGTGTTCTGTCCAGTAGGCCTTAAGAAGACTAGTTGTGGTCAGAGTGTCCATGCTGAGTCCTCTTCACAATGAGACTAACACCTTCTGCTGCTGGTCATTATACTGCATGTATATTTAGCATAGTCTTGTTTTACATCCATTCATTCCTGACCTGGAATTACCTCATCCTAAGCAAAAAGCAAAGACAGGATGCCATGTCATTTAATCCCTTATCAGCACTATAAGCCTTATTTTCTTTAAAGAGAGCTGTCGTTGCAGAGACACAACACAATACACGTCAAGTTGAATTTCCTGAACACATGGCTTTTTCTTTTATGGTCTTCCAGTGGCTGCATGCGCTGATGGGCTCCAGATTGAGTTTTTTCTGTGTTCCCATTTGAAATGAAACATGCAAACAAGCATAGGCGGTATGAGATAATGCTGGGTCTTCTCAATGGACTATATTTACTTGCTGTTCTGTGCAGCTCATAAGGAGCATGTTTTTGGCTGTTTTTGATGTTTCTGTGAGGCCGTACGAGCAGCTCTGTGAGGCTGAGCCCAGTCTTTCTGAAAGCTACATGCTAATAGACTCATCTCGGAACTCATAGGATTTTGAACAGTACTGTACAAGTATTCTACCGTGTTCCTGGGACACAGACATGTTTCCTCCCGGTACAGATGTCATCCCACACCATGATACAAAAGAATTATAATAAATGAGCATATACTGGATGCATACTGCTGTTGTTGTTGTGCGGGGAGTTTCTCTTCCTCTCTTGTTTTGCTTCTCCTTCCCTCTTGACTCAGTGGGGTTGGTCTCCATTGTGGCAGATCATGGATTAGTCTCTTAGCAGGGATTATAGAGTGGGCAGTTAAGATGATTAAAGACTCCTCTAATATTCTGCCTTTGGGGGACAAAAGGTGACAAAGGCAGAGCGAGTGAGAGTGTGGGAGATGGAAAGCTCGTAGAGACGGGATATATTTCAATGCCAGCTCTTTGCTCGTTTGTATTGTTGACTGCCACTGGCTCTGTGAGTGTAAATCAGGCCAAATAACCAAAGCTGACCCCCGTGATTTTTCATTGTTCTGCACTGACATGCAGCCCCTGTACAATTTGAACAGGTAAACTGTCGAGTGTTTGTGTTTTCTCTGGCTCTAACTGTGTCACTTATGGCACGAGCTTAGGAGCATCCTGCTCCTCTAACACTAAGTACCTGTTATTAACGTTAAACAGGTTGTTTTTGTGGCTTAGTGTAACCAAACTGTGATGCTTTCATAATCTTACCCATGAGTTTGTTTCCCGGCTAAGGTCTGTATATCAATCTCCACAGTGGCACTACAGTGTTCTACTTTGATAGATGCTCCTATGTATATATATGTGTATATGTATATATGTATATATATACATATATATATATATATATATATAATGACTCCAAAATAATGGTAACTCCTGTAGAACAAGAGAGTGTTTCTTTGATGACAAGTCAGGAGTTGCATTACGTGTTTAGTGGCTGCTGCAGGCTGTACAGGAAATGGGGAGAGTGGGAGAACTGGGGCTGATGGATAGAAAATAGCATCTGCCACATGGTCTGTTGCAGGTGTAGGAAAGTCTGGTCCTAGACAGTGGCAGCCCTGCTTGTTTTCCAACCATCCCACTACTTGAGGGTGGCGAGTGACAGGAAGTGGAGTGTCAGAATAAAAGTAAAGCTAGAACCCTGACATGCGTCTGAACAGTTCTCAGTCCATCAGTAAAGAGCTTCTGCACCAACCATGCTTGAAGCTCTCTGACTGGGCATTTTCCTCTGGGATCCGTAGTCAAGACACTGTCCTCATCACTTTGAGCTGCAAGGTGGCAGAAATTCAGCTCATAAAAGTGTTAGTGTTTCACTTTTTCCTCTCAAACCTTTGTTAGTGCACATGCACACCTCTGTACCCGCGGCTTGGCTTTAGATCCGCCTCATTTTA
The DNA here is from genome assembly GCA_032270685.1 of Microctenopoma stevenorrisi. NCBI lineage: Eukaryota > Metazoa > Chordata > Actinopteri > Anabantiformes > Anabantidae > Microctenopoma > Microctenopoma stevenorrisi. The sequence continues at coordinate 1,468,303 of JAUMTR010000011.1, forward strand.
ATCAAAAATAGATCTGTCCTAAAAGTGAAACTGTGTTTGGCTTGTAGTTTCAGAGTACCACAGCCCAAACCATGCACATTATCTGAGCCGCCCTGGAGGGCAAAGAGGCACGCATCTGGTGAGTGAGAGAGTCAGCGTATGCTTCTCCTATATGAGTGTGTGTGTGTGTGTGTGTGTGTGTGTGTGTGTGTGTGTGTGAAGAGCTGACAGTGACAGCTGGCTGGTGGCTTGCACAGAGGCCAGCTCATGCAGGATGCCTCGGCAATTCTCCCTCTCCTGCTCACACACACACACACACACACGCATGTGTACATACAAGTAGAGCGTCCATAGTGCAAGCTGCGGTGCAACTACAACGCCGCAGAGACATAGGTGATAATGTGGCTGAGGAAGGTGGGAAAATGTGCATCCGTCTACATGCTGTATTTAGAATATGAAGAGCACACACAGTTCTGTTGTACTGCTATTGGTACATCACAGTGGGAGCGGGGTGTAGTACGTACAGTATGTGTAGAAACTAATGCTCAAAATCTGCAGGAGCAGAACTCTTCTTCCCTCAGCAAGTCTGTGTGTGTGTGTGTGTGTGTGTGTGTGTGCCTTTCATTGTCCTTTCTTTCATTGTTCCTTCTTTCTGCCTAAAGCCTGGAGACGGCCCCTTCCATCACTGAGGACATCCTTTCCATATGCATACTTTAAATCATGCCCAGTGAAGATGAAATTCAGCTGTGTCCTAAAAACATAAGTTAGTCGTTCATATGGACATTTTGTTATGGCTGCGAAGATGTCAAAAACTCAGTGGGTAACATTTAGTGGATACACACCACCACGCTAAACGTTTGGACACAGAAAAAAAAGCTATCATATCCGAAACACAGTGTAGACATTGGCAATATTGTAGGTGATTATAGTAATTATTTTATAAATTGAAAAGCACAACTGATGATTAAAAATCCCTTTGGCAAACATGGCAACACATTGACACGAATCGTTTGACTGGCAGTGTTCAATCTTTTACTGTAGCTCTGCTGCAATTTAGGAGCAAAGGCATCAAGTGGAGCTCAAAGTGGGAAGATCACTCTGGAAAGTATCCACTTGATTTGTCTTACTCAGGCTGGTGAAATCTAATATTGGCTTCAGACGTTCTGTGAAATGTGTTTTTCCACAGAAATGAGGACTGTGGATTTCGTACCCCATCACAGAAATTGAAAGTGCGTCAGGAAGTTATCTAGTAATGTCCAGCATGAACAGGAGGAGTGATTACTTCAAGGGAAGTCTGTTTCAATCTGCACAGGGCCACACAGAGTAACTGGTCCGTCTTTAGTCCCACAATTGGCTCAAGTTGTCTTTGTCATCTGATGAGAAGCATCCAAATCCAGAATAGGCATCAGCATCTCATAAAACTCAGTTCTGTTGATTCAAAGGTTTGATTGTATCAGATACAGTAGGTTAGTCTAGATAAGTCCATTTTCATTATGTGGACGAGTTTAGCTTCAGCAGGAACACACACCAACAAGTGTGAGAAACACAGCGGCCACTGCAGGATCCCTGTAATTTGAGACGGTTCGTTGAATGCATAGTGGGAAACGTCTCAGGAAACACAGGGGAAAGGTGGCAGCTGAGTGTGCTGCATGTTGCTGTCAGTCACAGAAGAACGTTTTGTGTGTGTTTTAGAGGAAGACATGTGATATAGATAAATAAGTTTCTGCAACCAGAATGGGGAAGGGGGGGAGGGGGTCTTCGTGCGTGTGCTCAGGTGGAGTCTTTGGTAATGATTTAGCATTATCCCACCTTGGTCAGCGTCTTAGTAAGCTGGAGGATCCCAGGGGTATAAGTGTTAGGGGTGTGTGTGTGTTTGTTGAGGGATTGATCTCAGTGTTATTCGCAGGAAGGTTTTAAAGGTTCAAAGCTCGCCCTGGTGCTTACTCTATGGTCTCCCTGAAGACGAGACATCGATGTTTCACTTGTTTAGGAATAAAGGCAAAAAGAAAGAGGGCGTAAAGGTGCTAAAAGGGATGCTACCCCTCAGAATGGTAATGTGGGAGAGGAGAGCGTCTATAGATTTAATACATTGGAGGAGAAAGAATTATAGTATAATATTGTCCACAGCACTCTTTTTTTCCACTTTGAATAAATATTGAAGCATGAATCTGACGCAAATCAGTTCTTCACAATCTCCGATTTGACAGCGACACCGTGCATAATGATGTCACTGCTATCTAAATAAGTTAGGCACACACAGCGGTGGAGGCAGCGGGATGAAGAATGTGCTGTCAGACGTGCCCGTGTCGTCTTATGGTGCTCTCCTCACTGCGCCGGCATCATTTAAAGCAGCTGAGCGGACCTATGCTAAATCACAAACGCTCTCCGGTGGCGGTAGGTACCGGTGACATCTAACAGGCGCTGGCCAGATATGCCTAATGACGGCCATCATTTCCACATCACAGATATGTGGAAGCAGTTACTTTGATACAGCTGCTGCCGAGCCATCCCCATTGACTGACATTAGTGCTTCTAGTCAACTCGGCTCAATTGCCGCAATCGATTAGTGTTGGCTCTCAGGGAAGCTAGGGATGCCACCGGGTATTGATCCAGCATTAGCACAGCCATTAAGGGATATTGACCCTGACCATCTCAGTGTGTCCCATGGATCAGCGGTCAGTGGCCTCTGGGTGCTGGAAATGCTATATGACTGGCATGTTGATGTCTCAGTCACTTAGCAACAGTGAATTCACAACACCACATGCACTGAAGTCTGTGAACTACAGATCGCTGCTTTATTTCCAGCAGCTCAAGTTCACACTCTGCTCCTGTTTTTAATACACCTACATTTATGCTGTTTACTGATATTAATGCTAGATTATATATATTCATATTGTATTCTTGTTCTGATAACCATAGAATTGTTAAAGTCATTTTTTGAGTTTAACTCTGAATAGTTGCAGCAAAACTGCAGCATATACAATTTTAGGGGTTAAAAAGGTTCCAAGTTATTTATTTAGACTGCTGGTCAAACAAAAAAACATAAAATAGCTTTTATTAGTATATGTAGTATATGATTAATTGCATTAAGCCACGTACAAAGATTTCTGCTGCCAGTATATTCATTCATATTAGTGATAAATCCATTTATAGATAATATAACCCAATCACTACACAATTATGTAAGTAGTTATTTTAGCAGCATATCAGTTTTTCATGGCAATCAATCATTTGTCACAGCGTTACTAAACCATAAGCTTTGTTTATTTGTATTTTGTTTTAAACAGAACCCGGTAAAAACATGCTGCTGAAACTCTCTCCCTGACATTAATAATTATACGTTGACTTGTTTGATGCTTGTTGCACAAACGTGAGAAACGTCTGTGGTGCTGCTGTAGCGTGTCTGTGTGACACAATCATATCTCCAATCTGTTTAATCTGTGACAATGATGAGGTTTCCTCAGTGGAATAACAAAGCACAGCTTGAATTTGAGCTTTACACACATTCCTCCCGACAGCAGCTCTGATCTTTCACTGAAAGAAAAACAAGAGTCTGTAGTTGTGCATCTTTCATAAAGCCTCTAACTAATATGATGTGTTTTTGTGACAAAATTCTGTTTCTCTGTGTTACTACAGCACTCAATGGCTGGTGTATTAGTGCAGCAATCACAAACCTCCAACCTATTTCAGCTAGGGCTGCACCAGATTACTGCACTGCCAGTCTGTGAGGTTTTTAGGAACACCTACACAGCTCTATAAATCCAGGTTGTTATTGTATCCTGGTGCAACTGTGGGGGTTTTCATGTAATAACCCGAAATATAAGCCTGCTGTCTATGTGGAAATCTAGGAATTCATGTGGGTGATTATTCCTGCCTTCCTCAATTTTAGGTTTTCTGTGCAGGCCAGAATCTGGCGCTGTATTACTCACATTGTCCTTGGCTGCCGTACAAAATCCCAGGTAGTGGGGCTGCCAGTCCACAAGGGGCTGTGTTGAAAAGGAATCGCTAATCACGGACTGACAAGGAGTCACACTGAGCTAGTGCTAGAAAAATAAGGCCACAGGAGGTGTCGTTTCATCGTCCACATTTCTATATGTTTTTCAGTGGAAGTTTAGTAACAGTCGCTAACCATCGACTGCACGTGTGTGAAAATCAGCAACGTACAATATACAAAGAAAAGGGAAACACAAGAAAACCCACTGAATTTCCTTCAAGTGTATGTTGTTCCACAGAAAACGCCTGTTTAGTTGTTGCATTTCCTAAACTGAATAACAAAGGCTGAATATTCCATAATTCGATGATTTACTGGCCTGGAAGTCAACAGGGTTTAACATGTGGCCGGTATAAGGTCTGGAGTCACACTAAGTCTGAAAGTCTTCAGATAGATATTAATTCCAATAACCTGACTTCACTTGGATGTCGGATATTGGATATTGAATATTGTGCAAGTCACAAAAAAGGCTGTCAAATAATGACTTGTTATTAAATTGAAGGAGGGTTAGGGTTGTTTGAGACTTTATGGTTTTGACTTGGTCTTGAATTGAGTTGAACTTTGAACTTTTCTTAATGCAGACTTGTCGGTTGTGACTCTGGGTTCGTGGGTCCTACCTGCAGATATTAGAGCAGAATATTAAAATCACCGTCTCTGAACATGAACATCATGTTTCGCAGTGTGAAATGAGAAACTGAAAGACGACTTCTGCAGCGAATCTGAATTTACATTACGCCGTTATTTGTTTCTAGTGTTAATGAGTCGAGCTCACGGCGACGAGCCCCTGAGCTTCAGGGACGTCAGTCGGCTAAAGATAAAGTGAAAGTAAGAAAAGTTTAGGATGATAGGTCTTTCCTGCCTTCCTTGCTTTTTTCCCTCCCCTTTGTTTCAAAGGTTCTAAGCCTTTGATTCTGCTGCGCATCCAGCAATTTGAGCAGCGTCCCTGAACCTCATCTTTCATTTCTCCCACACTTCTCTCTTTACTTTCCTCTTTCTTCCTGTTGATAGGTCGAACCTGCTTTTCTTTTTCTGTTGCTGCCCCGAGACGTGAGTCTGATACATGTAATATATCACGCTGGAACAGCCTCTACTGTCCAGAGGCTTTACACAACTGAGATCACAAGGTTTCTGTGTAACCTCCAGCTTTCAAACCTACTCCAGCTACTCGGGAACTGACTCTACAGCCGCGCTGAACTCACAGAGTGATAATGATGTAAAAATCTAAGGTTTGAATTAATAGTTATTGCTGCCACAGCTGCATAAAGAGAGCCTGAAGGCCAGGCACAGGGCTTTCCCTTTATACGGTCTCCAGTGGCTCATTCTTTTTCACGAATAAAATAAACAAATCAGAGGCAAGTACCCCGGAGCGTTGTGTCTGTGTGGGCGACCTCTCCTATTTTAAGACACATTATGAGGACAAGTTTTTTCTTTTCTCCATTTCTTTGATTCACTTTCTGACTCCAGCCTCAGTATTTTCCACCAGACACATCCCCTCTTTCCCAACTTTGGCTCCAGTCTCCTCACTCAGCCACAGCCCAGCGTCATTATTATGGTTTTTATTCACTTTATGTAATTTCTGATTACTCATAAAGCTTTCCTGCACTGAGGTACTTTGTTTCATGTATTAAATCCCAAACATGACAACAGCCGGTGCCATAATCTGTTTAATGTCCCTCATCTTCAAATGTGTTAAGTCGCTAAAGTGATTTTTAAAATGAAAGCCTCACAATTTCAATCATGACAATAGGTACTCTAAGGCTTTGTCGTGCTAGGTGCTAAACGGTGCACGGAGCTCAACCAAGCGACACACAAATATCGGGCTTTCCACTTGAAAAATGGCCTCTGCGCTTTCCCGCAGTCGTCTGCTGTTAGAGCAGCTGGGGCTGTAGTGTGAATCCTGATCTTTGCAGAAAGATAAGATACAGTACTTCATGCAGGCTGACGCATACATATGGCTCTGCTTTTTAACCAACCCACAATGATAAGTAGGCCAACAGCAGCTTTGCAGTCCTGCACTCTGTCTGAATGCAAATGAGGATGCTGCCACAATCAGAGCAGCTTCCAGAGCTCCTGCAGTATTCTGACACTAATTTAATTTAATCCTGACCTTTCCTCCCTCACCCAGAGAGCAACGGAGTATTTCTGAGGGTTCAAGACCAGAGTGTGAATGTCACATAGGTGCACACAGAGTATCTACGTCAGAACACATTCCTCGTGTCTCGCAGTGTCCAGTATGCCCCAGTGGAAGCTGTGGTCAAATGTGCAATGACAATGTCTGAGTTAAGCAGCCCGTACATTAAATGGACATTACCCACCCTGGTACAAAGTCAAAGTAATGCCCGGCTGAGCCCATGTCTGCGTACAACAGGTAATTATGCAGAAAATTCAAACTGAGCAAGTTAATCTAATCAGCACATCGCTATACTTCACCGTAAAGTACATTTACATCAGCGTAACTACTTTTCTAGCTGCACACGCTCGTGTTTGTGCCGCTGCCGCTCTAACTCTCCACCTTCTGTGACATGGCTCCTGAGAAAACAGATGGCACTGTGGGGCGGGTTCCAGAGTGCCACTTCCTACCAGGCCCTCTGCTGCAATGTCACATCGCTGGCACGGCCTCGGTCTTAATCAGGGTCCCGATGGATGCCATTTTACACCTGCACGCTGGTGCTCAGCCAAAAGCGCGGATTCTGTTGAAGCGGATGCTGGGAAAACCCATCCTCCCCGACTTTGTTGTAGCTCCGGGAAAGAAAGAGCAACACAGAACACGTCTGGGGAGTGGGAAGAGAATCAAAGCCCAGACATGACAGCCAGATGGTTCGTGAGACAGATTTTTGATGTCTCTTTTCCTGTGATATTCGGTCAGTGTGGGTTAAACAACCTATATGAATTTCTACCTCATTCTTTAACCATATTTATGTTTTATGTTAATCCGCAGCTCATTATGTGAATCATACTAAAGTTTCCTTCCTAAATCGCCTTCCCTGATGTTCACAGCTAATTGAACTTAAAAAGCTACTTTTATTTGCCAGCTCAGCGGGTTTCTCAGTGCGCTGCTGGATCAAAGTATCGAATCAGCTTCGTGACCCGATAACACCTTTTCCAGTGATTACAGCACAAACAGATGCAGGCTCAGGTTGCTGGCAGGAGACTACCTTTTATTATGTTAGCGCGTACTAGTTCCACAAATCTCATTCTGTGCACAACAACCCGTCAATAGCATCAAATATTTATCGTCGTACCTGTCTTCCATCAAAGCTATTGGCTGCCTTTGCCTTTCTTAGCCCTGAGGTAAGCACTACAATGTCAAAAAAAAAACTCTATTATTTTTATTCACCGCCTTGATACTTGTTCTCCTCATACGTATGTATGACCTTGGCAGAGAACTTTTAAGTTCAGGAACAAGCTGAACTCTCTCATACTCGTGAATTCCAAAACAGAGCCCGTGTCCACTGTTTTGATTGCAATCAACCGCTCAGACAGCAAAGCTATGACATTATGCGCAGCTTTTTTCATCTTCCCCATGTCTGCCTTATCAGCTGTTATTTGATTTCCAGCAGTGGATGCAGACGGCTAATCTCTGTACTGAAAGCTAGCGCCGCGGCAGGAATGACAAGAGAGATGATAAGCTCAGGAGGGGAGCTGGGCAGAGCGGAGGACTTTGGGGGTGCAGAGGGTCGAATCGGGGGCCACTCATCATCAAGCAATTAGGCTCAGTGAGGAGTGGGGACGTCTGCTGAGGAATCCTGCAGTGAGCTAAGATGAGGCTGACCGACTGATCTGCTGAGGAGTTAACACTCAAACAGAAAGTCGCTTTGCTTCGGTTCAAAGCCGCCCATGCATCATGTTACGCTTCAGAAAGCAGGGCTGTGGCTCGACTTCAATGCTAACGTTCTCACAGAGACGTTTTCTAGCATCACTGTTCATGGAATAAGAGAAAGAAGCCTTCCTCCTTTTCATAAGCACGGTTACACTCCCCCTAACTCCTGATCACACAAACATCATTCTGATTTTAAGGTTTTATCCTTTTTAAGTTATTGTTTACTTTTGTTAGCTGATGTGTTGGATGATCAGCGCTCCCGGACACGGTTGATAAAAACATTTGCTGCGAGCGAAAGCTTCACACGCCACTGAAAAACCTCTTGGGATCAATCGGAGATTGAACCTGAGCTGCCAGAGTTGAAAGTAAATGTGGAGACTCATCCGGTCCCAGACCTCCACAGCTTCAGGCTTCCCGGCAGTTTTATCCGTGTCTCCATTATGAGCGCAGAGAGTTTGTGATACATGGAACACACTCAGATTTTAGGGAATAATGTTGATGCATTCTAACCACGCTCTCAGTCCGAACACAGCTCCTGGCTCGGTTTGGAACTGTACCAAGAAACATCCCTCTCAACAAGAGCCTGATCCAATTGATTCAGTCTGCACCCGACTGTGATTGCTGTGTTCTCCTCGAGTCCAAACAAACCCAACAAAGGGATTAACCACTAATGGGTTCAATATAACTGCCCTAAAACAACAAGGTGCGGGAGAAGCTGAAACCGTAGAAATATAACAGGATAAAAATACTCTTTCGACTCCAGTCGCAGCATTTCAGTTTTTATTTCTCTTGTTTTGGTGACAGAAGAATCTTAAATCGTCATCTTAATGGCCAGAGCTGGGATACGCTCCAGTGGCTCTTATGAAATTCACTGTTCAGGCAAGTCAGATGTCTCCAGATGATCATGGACAAACACTGCGCTTCCAGCCCGAGAATAAAAGGAGTGTGCACAAAGTTTTAATGTAGCAGAGAAGCACTAAGAATTAAAAATGCTTTTACGACCACCTGTGACATGATTAACGGGGGGGGTGGATAGTCCCCCTGTTTTCGAGGAGGTGGTTGAGACTGACACACTAAAGAAGCCCAAAGCCATCAAAGCACTATTCACGATGCTCCTTTTCTCAGCCGTCAACAATTCACACAATTACAGACAGAAGAAATGCATTTTCTGGATTTTGTGCTTTCCTGGCAGTTTGAAAGTGTTTGTGGGTTTCGTTCCTGCTCCTCCCCATTGTCCTCCCGAGGAATCCCACAATGAAATGTGATTATACCAACGTGAGTACAGAGCGACTGTCGAGAAACCCGTCCTCGGCTCCTCTGCTCAGCGTGACGTGGATACACAAAGCTGTGTGGTAGCGACGTGAATGAGTACCGTGCACACTCTGTCCACTACAACCTGCAGTCTGCATGTTAGTTGTGGTGATTTCCTGTGCTGAAGCGTGTATCAGAAAAGGAGGAGGACCGTTATGATGTGCATGACTCTGCATTCGGCCTTTTCGTCAAGTTAAAAATGGAATCCGAGCACATTTTTAAATGAGGTCCCTGAGGTACTGGAGCCTGATTGCATTCCTAATGTTTTACAGGGTCTAATTAATTGCTGCTCCGACTGAGTTTAACAGCCTATTTCAACTGTTCAGAGACTCTCCGATGAGAGATGGAGGCTTGCTTGGACGTCTGAATTATTAGTTTAGAATCATCTTCCAGTGCCTTCCTGTGATTCGGATAAATGTGTTGTATTTCCTGCATGTTCTTGCTCAGTGGTTTCTGAACCGGGTCCTCAAGCCCCCCGGCCCCTCGTATTTTCTGTCCTTCCTTGTTCTTCCTGATTACCTGGTGTAGCAGGTAATCTTTTCCTGCTGTGACAACTCAAAACGCTTTTCAGAAATAATTGATCTGACAAGAACAGCTCAGAGCATGCGCATGAGGAATCTGAAATCCGTGTGGAATGGCAGTCGTCATGTTTTGTGGGGTCCTGCTGTACTGTTGCTGCGCCCTAAACTTTATTGAGCTTCCTCCCACACAGCGCTGCTTGTATTTAACTCATAATGACGTGTCTCTTCATCCTCCTAGTTTCTCCCTTGTTCTGTATCTGTGAGGGGGGGGGGGGGGG
>JAUMTR010000011.1:1478212-1488781 GCA_032270685.1 Microctenopoma stevenorrisi
TATCTGTGAGCCCCCCCCCCCCCTATCTTCCATTAACACGCCCTAATGAAAGTGTGCCAGTCACCTCGCCTTTTAATCAAATACGTTACATTTTCGCCATGCTGGTGCTGATTTGCAGGGCTTGAGAGAAAATACCATATTAAAACCTGACCCGACGGTTGCTGGAGCCCATGCTTTTCCCTAGTATTGTCTAATTTATTCATGTAGCTCATAACAACTTCCATTACTTCCCTCTTTTATCGTGCATGGTGGCATGTGGAAAGGCTTTTCTTTTTTGCCTACGTGTGGGATTTTCTTTCTGCTAACATCTATATTTTCTTTTTTCATTAGCTAATGGTGGCTTTAATATTACAAATGTTTCATGTAGATGGAGCAACACTGCTGCAGCTTAATAGCTGAACACATACAGTAGTTAGTAAAGACTTCTTCTTGTAACAAGGGCTAAATTACTCTATCGATCCGTGTTCTCGGATAATGACGATATTCCTTGTGTTTTCTCATTACCAGCGTGCTACTGATGCTTTCTATTACCCTATCTTCCTGGTACTACCAGGTCTGACCCAAACACTCAACAATCTCCTTTATGACTTGTTTACGTTTGTCAGGCTATTACCTCTAATGTGGTAGTGCGTTGTGATCACCAGTCTCTGTTAAGGGCGGACCAGAGCGCAGGGCAATGGTCCCTTTCAGGCCCATCACTCCTGGAGGCTTCTCCGAAAGACTTAAAGGCGCAGTTAGCCTGCTTGAACAAAATGAGCTGCATTAGGTGGGTTACAGGGGAAGATGGGCAGTGACACTCGACATGAGATACCGCGATGAATGGGAGCGGCTTTGTCATTCCCACTAATGAACACACTACATGTTAAACAGGATTGTGTTGCTTGCCGGCACATCGCGCTGTGAGCTTGTCTCGCCACTGTGCGTCTGTTTATTGGACCTGCGTAGCATGTGCACCGTTGGGTCAGCTGTCAGCCTCAGCATTGATGTCGTTTGCTTGATTTGTGTTTCTGTCTCAATCCAGCCACGCTGGCAGCTTCCCGCGTCCTTCGTCTCTTTGTGATGCGTTTCTGATAAGTTGAACTAGCTGCCAGTGCGTGTGCACACACTTAACAGACCTTCCACCCAACCAGTCCCCATCAGCTGTTCTCAAAGCTGTAACTGGACAAAACACTGAAACGAACAGAGAGAGAGAAAGTCAGTAATGTCTTTAAAGCCTGTGTAACATACGTTGTTCTAAACCTTAAGCAACTGATTGGTACAGTACTAGAGGTGAAGAAACTTTGGTTTAGTCATCTCTGCACTGTCATTAAGCTCATTAGGAAACATTAAGCTGCCATGTTGATCAGGTCTCCCGTGAAAAAGTGGTCGTTTACCTGGTTCTACCTGGTGAAATAAAAGTAAATGTTTTTGCTGCTGTGGGGCAGTGCTGGGGTACGACACCATACAGACTATAGTGTGATCAGTCCAGGCAGGTTCTGGGACACTGATCATCTTTGTTTCTGTCATTTATTGTGCTTCACACTGAGGATGAGGATACATACATGAAGGTACAGTAATTAAGATGGGTGTCGTATCTGCTGTGTTCAGGTGTGACTGAGTCATGACTCATGAGAAAAGAGCCAATCGCAGCGGCCCACGTCCGAGTACCTTGAGTATCTTGTGTCACGGCTGATGTTGCACCTCCTTCTGCTGACGGTGTTGGCAGGCAACCGAATCACTTAACAACTACGGCCATCAATTCAACTTACAGTAACACATTTCCCTCCCTCACTGTAAAGGCAGGGACACACCGGTGTGAGTGATAAAAGAACGAACGTTGGCTCAATATAATCCATTTCACTGTGGCTTCCTCTGACACTTGAATAGAACGGAGCCATTGTTAATATTACTGCTAATGCCTGTGCTTCTCCTACTAATGCCTGCCCCAAGAAAAACTAACAGCAGCAACTGGAAAACGATTCAAGCCCAATCTGCACAGGTCTAATTGGACTAATAAAATCAAAGACACCAGTTTGGATGGTCCCACAGTGCAGGGTCAGGTCACAAACTCACCCCCACTACTGTCCCAACACAGCTGGTCACTGTAGATGCTAAGAGGGAAGAGTGCATATGTCGGGGACTATTTTCAGTGATGGATTAATCTACTTTAGGTGCTCCGGTGAGCATATAGGGCAGCAGGACGGTTTGTGTGTGGCGCTGGGTGGAAATGAACGACGGCGTGCGTGTTTATGGTAATGAAGTCAACCAGTGTGTATTGATCTGCTATTAATAGTGTGAACAACAATGGAGCTCCGTGGTACACCTGCGAAGGCTGAAAAGCCTCTGTTCCGGGCCATATGAATATTTATGCGCGGCACAGTTAGAGTTGGTTGTTGGAGACATGTCGGAGTGTCTCCTGGAGTGACTTAGAAGATGCTATTATGAAATCTGAGGCAGCAGACTCCACGAGATGAGTCGGACAGCTCAAAGTGGTTTTCGTTGCTTGCCGTACAAGACACACATAGTCGTCTGCTCATTTGACAGGCTGGATTTATTTTCGTGAATAGATCATATAAGCCGGTGATTTACTGAAACGCATTCAGCGCTGAGAATGAAAATATGAACCCAACAACCAAGCTTGTAATAATTACTCCGCACAAGTGTCAAGACTCCAAAGAGTAATGAGAATGCAGATTGGAATATAGTGCCTGTGCTTTTGTTTGCAGCCTTTCCGGTGCATTGACTGTCTCGTAATTGTTCCAGCAGAAACATGACAAATGAAGTAAACAAGTTTTGTTTGAGTGCGTGTTCATTTCTTCCTCAAGTCTGGTTCCCAGCAGCTGGTTAAACGCGGCTAAATGTGATCTCTTTCAAGCTCCTGTTAGAAGAGTCACAATATCACTTAAAATATAACTGATTTCCATGTTTTCATTCACTTTCCAGACGCTGCCTTTTGTGCTCTGGCAGAGTTTTGTTTTGCTTTTCAAAATCACCACTTTTCAAGTCAGTCATTTGCATATCTAACATTGTACCACATCTGCTTACTACCCCTCCTCCCCCACTCCCCCATCCTCTGATGCCGTCTTCTGTTGTGCTGTTTGTGAGCACTTCACTTTGCTAGCTGCGGATTATCGATCCCAGAAGATGAAAGAATTACCAATTAGTAAAGGAGCTGCTCTTTACTGTGCATGCTCTTAGCGGCTGCAGGACAAACACGATGGTGCTCCTCGCCTCTACCACACTTCGCTTCTCACGCCTCCCAGCCACCCTGTGGCCATTTACCCTGACATGAGCAATCAGCCTGAACAACAGATATTGGTTTGGATAAAAAAAATAAGAGCGTGTCCACTGTTAGTCACAGTCACGTGAGTAGTGTGGAGACGCAGCACTGGAGGAACTCGATACCCCAGGTGTTCTTTCTCGTTTCTGCGCCAATAATGCAGTGTGGCACATACATCCACATATTTCTGTGTAGTTTTCTTTCTCTGGATGTTCTCCATGAAGTCGGATACTTCTGATAACGCCAATCTAAATAGTAGAGTAGCCAGTGATCGATAATTGACTCCAGGCTCCTGTGCCTTGATTCACGTGACCCTAAACACAAGTAAATGTCTGAGTGACTGTTCTTCAAGCCTTTTCCCAGATGATGTCTCGACATCTCATGTCTTGCAATGCAGCCTTAAAACTCAGAACTGTCGATCGATTTCAACCGGAACGTTTCAACAGGTCCATGAAAACAGCCTTGAAGTGGACAAAGGGGCTCGGTTTCTGCTCGCAGCGTGAGCACATTTCAGTTTCCGCTCATGTTCTCAGTGCACAAGTTGAGCAAACCTTGAAGTGGACTCAACCGAGATCAGTTGCCGAAGGGGTGTAGCCAGGCCAGGCCACGTCCTCTGAAAGCTCTCGGTGCAGTTCGTTGGTTCACAGCTCTGTGTGAGAAAGCTGTGTCAGACAAACAGAAAAACCAACTAGAGTTTCAACCAGAAACACACGTGTGGTTTTGGATATTAATGCGTGCGGTGCTCAGCAATCACACGTGGCTGTGCTTTCTGGATCCAGATATTTTTACCAAGTACTCTGTGCTTCTAGGTGCTTTGCTTCTCTCCACTCTTATGAATAGCAACCCAAAGAGGACTTGAGGGGAATGAGATTTTTCTGGCCTTTTAAGGGGTCCCACCTGTCGCCTCCGCAGGAAACCTGAAAGACTTCCCTTCACTCTCTACCTTTTTCCCCATGACAAATCCAACACTCTCTCTCTTCCCGCTACTTATCTCCTCTTTGCATCACCCCCCCCCCACTCTCTTTCTCCTTTCAAATCATTGATTTTTAAGAGTGTCCATAAAATATTTACAATGTGTGGGCAGACTTCTTTCACTGGGAATTTAGAGATGGGGTGGGTTGATCATTTTGAAAGCGAGTGGTGAAAGGAAGGAGGGCACACAGGTGGAGATGAGGGAAAGCAACGGGAGGGGAGAGAGTGCAGAAAGACGCAGATAAGTGCAGTGGAAGTCCATCCAGAGTCGTGGCATGAATATCAATGTCTCACTCTGAAACAACTCCTGATTATCAATGAATAAACGCAGCACAGATAAAGAATGTTATTCACAGTGTTTCTGACGCCGTAGAAACTTTGCGGCGTTTCGACTGTGAACGAATTCTGATGACGTCTGCCTTTGAATGCAACCTTTCTTCTCTCAACTCAACCTTTCCTTCATCATCACCTGAGGATTACTTGAGATGTGTTGTTGCAGTTCACAGTATCTCTCCCTCCTGCTCAGATTGCTTCTTAATTAAATGATGCCCCCAGGACTGTCCCTGCGGAGGCTCTGTTGATGATGCAGGCGTCATTGAAAGTGTCGGTTTCTAAGCCATTAAAAAAAAATAAAAACAGACGACACACAAGTCTCATTCAGCTGATTTCAACCTGATTTTTATATGTTCAAGCCACATTTCTCCAGCTTCTCTATCACACAAGAACAAACATGTGTCTTCAGTGATCCGGACTCAATCAACAGTTGGCAGCGATGCAGACATAGTTACCTTACCCTAGTCACCTAACCCTAACCCAGGGGTGGGCAAGTTTGGTCCTAGAGAGCCGCAGCCCTGCTTGTTTTCCAACCTTCCAGCTGTCGACCAAGAGCAGGAGCTGCTGATTACCTGGATCAGGTGTGTTCAGCCAGTCAGAAGCTGGAAGTGCAGGGATGGTTGGAAAACAAGCAGGGCTGCGGCTCCCTAGGACCGAACTTGCCTACCCCTGCCCTAACCCAACCACCTGAAGGGCTGGTCCATATGACTAGTCTTATTACTGTAATTTGACATCTTAAAGAGCAAGAAGACATCTTCACTCCATGTGAGCATGTACCATAGCACCCGTAGACTTGTAACTACTATACAGCAAAAAAAAACCTCACTATAAAGTGGTTGAAGGTCACAGTTTATTTTCAGCCAGTTTTAGGTTCACAGGTTTGACCTGCTTTGTTAAGGCTGGTGTTAAACGTGTCATTGGACGTCCAGAGCGAGTCCAGAGAAGATCTCCTAAAAAGGAAAGTGATGTTTGCTTTGTGGTGTGAAAGCAAAGCATCGAATATTAGAGTTCAGCATGAATTCAAAAGCCACGAGCAGATCGCAAGACCTGTTGGAAAGGCAATCTCCACATCCATAAGCAATTTATACATTTGTAGGAGATCATCCGGTTGCCATGGTAACAGTTATGTGCCCTAGTGAGAGGTGAAAGGATTTTTTACCGATCCACCAGGAAGTGAAAAGAAGTTCGGATAAAGACATGATGTGCTTTTGACCTACTTCATGTATTCTAGAGGTTTCTCAGTGAGTGTAACACAGTTACTACTCTTTCAGTTAAACCAGAACTGTTTCAAGCTACCTCCACCTGTCAACAAGTGGAACTAAAGGTGTGGACGTAGGCACGGGAAACGTTGTGCTCTTGATTGTCGATTTGAAGATCTATGTCCTGAATATGTGAGAAGAACCAATTGTATCTGTGTGTTACTGAAGTCTGGCATCATCTGTTTTCCCCCAGGTGGGAGGCACAATGTACAACACGGGCCGCCATGTCTCACTGCGATTGGACAAGGAACATCTGGTTAACATCTCTGGAGGGCCGATGACGTACAGCCATCGTCTGGAGGAGATCCGGCTACACTTTGGCAGCGAGGACAGCCAGGGCTCTGAACACCTGCTGAACGGACAAGCTTTCTCTGGAGAGGTGAGGGTGTGTGTGTGTGTGTGGGGGGGGGACTTCTATGAAGGATTAAATTTATATGGTTAAAACACAGCGAAGCATTTAGGAACTGTGTATACAGTGCAGAGGTTAGTTTTCCCTTCATCTCAATCAGACAGGAGTTTGACACACGTTAAGTTTTAAACACAGTGCAACTAAACAATAAGCTAATAGATGTAATATATTGTAATGTTGATGGGGAGTTCAGTTCACCATGAGCAACAACTTTCACATTAGTCAAAAAGACTAGATGAGTGTATAATGAAAATACTTAGCACTAATTATTTGCCCACCCCGCTCGTAAAAAACAAGTTTCTACTCAGAGAAACCGCAGCTGCAAATGCAATTTTTGTACGGAACATAATTGCTAGACTACATTTTCTATTAACATAATGAGGACATGTTGATCATTTCAGTGGCAAGTCACAAACACACTCAGATAACACCTTTCTCTTTCAGCAAAGCAGATCTTGCAGTGCAGCATCTAGTTTGTCTGTTTGAATGACTGTATAGTTATGTTTAAGCTAGGTTCAACGTGTGGTTGGGGTTAGGGTAAGAACAACAGAATGATTGGGTTGAGATGACGTGTTTTCTATGAACACATCCAGTTTGTCTGACTACAGCTTAGATTAAGAAAGTGTGTTTGAGTTTGGGCTCGGTGTAACTCTGGGTCAGGGTTAGGGGAAGATTCTGGTCTGATATCAGAGAGCACTGTGTCTGCATGTCTGTTGTCCATCTTAGTATCAACCTAGCAAGGCGTAATAGATGCTGAAGCACCTCTTTGCCTTCAAAGAGAATCCTTGATGAGTGAAAACCTGCAATCTCCATTTCAAGTACTTTTGATTTCAGTGTTATTACATGTAAATTTTAGCTCAGTCAGTGAATATTAAAAAGTTTTTCACACGACTACATAAGTCAGAATTCTTCCCGATCTGCAGTTTTCACATGATGACGGCAATTTGTATCAGTGCTTTCAGAAGGAACGAAAGTGGAAAAGACAATTAAACGTTTTAACGCGCACACACACACACACACACACACACAGAAACACACACAGTCGCACAGAGCCATTTCAGAAGCTTGACAAGAGAAACAGTTAGCTTACTTGGCTTTGATTGCTCCACAAAATGATGAGTCACTCACACCGCAGCGTTCCACTTGCTGCCATTAAATGAATAACCAATTTGTGTGGCAACAAAATAATTGCAGGCCTGACAGGCAAATTTATTATAATTAATGATAATCATTTATCCTCCCTGAGACTCGGAGCTGATATTTAAATCATACTAAAACAAGTGTTTACAGTGTCCTTCCTGGTGACGAGCTGTAACCCATGCTTAGAAGGACACACACACACACACACACACACACACACACACACACACACACACACACACACACACACACACACACACACACACACTAGTGTGTATGAAGGCTCCCTGTAGGGCTTCACCTTTGTCTCCAGTCACTTCTTTGCCTCTTTTGTGAGCTAATGTTGTCTTAGAGGAGTTTTTCCAGGTGCAGAAGTTCTGGATGCCTGACATACAGTATGAGGGGTGGAAGGAGAGAGGAGGAAAAAAGGAGTGTGTGTGCGTTAATTTGTGTGATAGAAATGCAGCGGCAGGTGTGGCGGCGAAGCGGTGGCACAGCCCCAACAAAAAATCTTCCAGAGTTCAGACTTCACGATTCAACATCACTAAAATGTGTAAAAGAAATGTGTCATGTATTTTTTTAGCTCAAAGCTAGAAAAGGTTGCTAAGACGCGGTTTACTCTTTTACATCCCGTGCTCTTTTGCCATGTTCTCATCGCTCAAACAACTTTTTCCAAGTGAAATGGCAACTAGAAAACTTCCTCCTCATCGTCCACTACCTCCCCCGATAGCCCACCCCAATCTTTCTCTGAGCCAGAGCTGTGACTTCAAGGTCCAATAAGATGTTTCATAATCGAAAATGCAGGAAAAAAAACTCTCCAGCTCTCTTTCCCTCTCTCTCTTTCTCTGGCTCCCTCTCGCCCCCATCTGCAGATGAGTGGTGGCTGTGCATGTCCTTGAAATGTGAACAAAGAGAGAAAATGTTCAAACTTTTTAAAGCAACGCATCGTTCTGAAATGGCAGCCAGTGGGAGTGTGGGGGTGGGATGTGTGTGTGTGTGTGTGTGTGTGAGTGCATTAACACTCAGACATTCGTCTTGAAATCACCCTTTTATATCTTTTAGGCCATCGTGCATTTTTCCTCTACCTTACATTACTGATTGCACTTCTTCACCGTTATCACAGCAGTTAGCACAGAATATATTTATACAATCAAATCAGAGTCTCCTATAGATTCATCTCCTATATTATATAAATTAGTGTAGATGCATGCATCACAATGAAACACACACCTGCACTGCTGGTCATTCATTAATGACAGTATTCCCTCTTATTATCTGTACTTGACTGTAGTAGTAGTAGTAGTAGTAGTAATGGAAAACTGTAGTAAAACACAGCTACTTCCAGTGTTTTGCAACCTGCATCCTTTTTTGGACTTTTACTAGTAACTGCTTGACTTCAGTTACCAAAGTAATCGATGGTCGACCTCTGGAAACTCACCGTCACAGAACACTTTACAAGAATCATGTGGAAAACGGGTTAAAAACTGTGATGATTTGAAGAAGAATAAAATTAACTGCAAAGGTCATTTGTGAAACATTATGAAGTGTGTTTACTACAATATTCTCCTCCTCCAGCCACAGTGCGATCATTGCTACTGTACATTTCTTGGCGCGCTGCAATCACAATCTGTCAATCAGGAATCTGTGTCATGTCGCCCACGTGCTTCTGCCCCTGCATGTGCATCTCTCTGCACAAAATACAAGTTGTGGCTCACTGATCGAATCAATTTTTGATAGTGCTGGTGCCAAAATACTCCACTTTACTAAATCATCCACGACTGGAAACTCCAGTGCTCATATGTCCAGGCGACCAGCAGGAAGCATTCACAGTCCTGTCTCTTCAAAATAATGTTCAATGGACCCAAACGTACAAAACCTTAATCACACCACTAATAATTGTACTTCTGTTTATTAGCAAACGAAATGATAGCATATGCGTTAATGTTTGTAGTCCTCAATGATTTATAACTTCAAACGCTGCCTTAAATGCAGGATACTATTCAAGCACTCGCTCGTGTTGACCAGACGGACGCGATCGACTGGTTGTAGAGTTTAGATTTCATTTAATGCATGCATTTAAAAGTAATCAATTAACAACATACTGTAGATGTCTTCAGATGGTGGGAGGAAGGCGGAGCTTCAGCACTACACATATAACATATATGAATCAGGGAACTATCACCTAGTCATTGGTGTTGCCTTATTAACCCGCAGCTTTCCCCTTGTGCCTGCAGCAGGAATCTATTCTTAAGCCTAGATACACATTTTCTCATCACCATTATATTGTTTTTTGCCATTAGATCTAGTGAGACTGGTGTGTTGCAGCGTGGCAGCATCGCCAAACACTGTTTGTGCTGTTACAAATGTCGATGGAAGTGTGTTTGCTGAGTGAACGCACAGTTGTGTGTATGTGTGAGAGGAATTGGCTGCTGGCTACCGCCATACAAAACATTCCAGTACCTGGGGGGGTTCGTTTATGCCCGAGGTGTGTGTGGCGTGTTCGGATCTGTTCCCCTGGAGCTGCTTCGGAGCCTAATCTGAAAATGAAACACCTTGGTCTTTTTAATAAGTGCTAAAATATTCTAAATATTATTCAGGTTGCTTTATACACTCTGAGAGCACTACTCATCCTGTTCTTCTCTGATTTAAAAGAAGGTCAAAACTGCCTTCAGAAATGACTCTTTTCTCGAGGCTCCTGCGTTGAACTTGAAGCTGCTTTTGCCCAAATGACTTTTAATCAGTTGGATTTCCACACAACACTTAAATGCATCATGGGAAATGACATGAAAGGTGCAATAATGGGACACAGGGGTTGAAAGACCACGCGGCTGAATGTGTTGGCCGTCGAGCAGCTGCTGCTTGCACACTTGGATGCAATGGATGGAAGTAAAGTGGAGGTGTTTAGATTGATTTCCTTCCTTCTGCGCAGCCACTCTTTTGTGTTCTTTTCAGTCCACTGTACTGACTGGAAACGCAGGTGATCCATCACAGGGAGGAATTCATCTCCTTTATTGTTTTGCTGTGTTGAAGTGAGGTTATACAGAGACTGTACTGAACACACGTCCTGTTGGTGTGGTCGAGGACCAAACCAACACCTGCAGTACCGGCTCTCTCTCTCTCTCTCTCTCTGTCTGTCTGTCTGTCTGTCTGTCTGTCTGTCTGTCTGTCTGTCTGTCTGTCTGTCTGTCTGTCTGTCT
>JAUMTR010000011.1:1488895-1531867 GCA_032270685.1 Microctenopoma stevenorrisi
TCTGTCTGTCTGTCTGTCTGTCTGTCTGTCTGTCTGTCTGTCTGTCTGTCTGTCTGTCTGTCTGTCTGTCTGTCTGTGTCACAAAGGACACAAAGGCCAGACAAAGTTTTCACCAGCAGATATTCACTCAGCAAAACTAGTTTTCAAGCGGACTCAGCATTGTTTTATGTATTGTTCCAATGATTTTATTGATCGTCTGCTCCAGAGGGCAGGAGGAAAAGCTCACAGTGACATAGGGAGCCTGAGCGGCCTTTACAGACACGTGGACTGCAAAGAGATTTGTGTGACATTTAATGGCACTTGCCCCTTTAGCAACCACGGTGCTGCTTTGAGCTACATTTAAAATACAAGTTTCACTGCAAATTATCCAATATCTAAGTCTAAATACGCTGCATTTGAAATCCACAGTGAGATGTCTTGCAGTCATTTCACAGACGCCTCACACACATTGTAAAGTCTGCAGAAAAAAGTATATGATTCAAAAAAAGGCAGTGAAATGAGTCATCTCAGAGTCTGAGAGCTATCATCTTTGAAGGAGCTGCGATCGTTCAGCAGTGGTCGACCACGAGTGAGGAAAAATCTCTGGCAGAAGCCGTTCTCATACTGTCATCTCATTCAGTCCAAATCTACTACGTGCTGTGTGAATTAACCCAAGAAGCTGTGCACAAGTAACGTTTAATAACGGCTGATAAGGTCAGCGGAGATAGCCTCTACGAACCACATAGCGGATGCAGCTATGTTAAATACAGATCGTGTTAAGTGTTTAAGAAAGGTTCGCCATAGGCAGCTGTTCCAAACATTTTACAGCTCCC
This sequence comes from Microctenopoma stevenorrisi, assembly GCA_032270685.1. Classification (NCBI taxonomy): domain Eukaryota; kingdom Metazoa; phylum Chordata; class Actinopteri; order Anabantiformes; family Anabantidae; genus Microctenopoma; species Microctenopoma stevenorrisi. The sequence continues at coordinate 1,489,708 of JAUMTR010000011.1, forward strand.
ATCAATCACAGCCGCTCTTCCAGTGTCCTTATTCAAGCACAGACACACACGGAAAATCCCATTGAGCTAATGTTGCTGCAGAAGATTATCGGTCACAGAGCTTTTGATAGAGAACGCTCGCTCTGTTTTACTTTCTCTCTCCCTAATTGCCATTAATCACTATTAAACGGCACATTTCGCCCACATGTGCGCCGCGACGCTCTGATTCTGGCGAATCTAAAATCACATCGGAACATCACTGTTCTGCAGAAAACAAACGTGAGGAGATGAATCTGAATGAAATCCAGATACACGTTATGATGACTTCAGATTAGGACCGTATTCAGATCTGTTTTCAACACAGACGTTGACAGAAACATGCTTTACCAGCGTCCTGTCCTGTCGGTAAGGTAGCTTCATGTGCATAATAAGACTGTGTGTGGTAGCAGGCCTCGTCCGTTTGTTAGTTTTATGGATCTACGCCCTAGTTAATCTGGAGGAGGGCTGACGGATGGATGGTAGCTGAGATGGAGAGCATCATTTTCAAGCCAGTGCTTTTAAACCCCCTCTCACAGTTAGCACTGAACACCTCTCTTCCGCTATCGACTTGCTGTCTTCATATTTTCTACCCCCGGGCCCAGGCCTGCCATCATGCCATAAAGAGGTTGTCACGACCCCCCCGACACACACACTAATGCACACCTCTGAGAGCATTAGCCAGCCAGGCAGTAGTGACTCATCACACCTAGGTCAATATTGTCTCAAACCCTTCTCCATGTTTCAGAGCGGTAAAGCCCCGTCCAGTGCTGTTTGAGCAGATCCTTGACGATGCTTCGACACTGAAGGTCACACTAACACCACAGGCCTGAAACTTGAATAAATATTACTTTTGTTTTTATTAAATATTACTGTGGCATAGGACTGTGCACTATTAAATTAAATTGGATTTGTATGAAGCTTATAATGTAGCTTATGCTAAACTTGCTACCATTACCCAATGACCCAGCATTAGAATTTCTAGATTATTAACGAATAAATATGAAATCCAGTTAGTTAGCTCATCTGCAAAGTAAAAAAATAAAAATGTGCATACATCTCAATAATCCTGGTAAGAAAATGAATGGTGCACATGTGCATTAATCAGTGGACAATTTGCATGTCATTGATCACATGGCCCATTGTTAGTCGATGGTGCTTGTTCCTGTGTTCATGCAAAGCTACTGAGACTGACGAAGAGACGAGGATGATATATTTCTCCCACTAAAAAAACGGAAGCAGCTTTCCAGGATGTAAATAAAAATACACCAGTGACCTGGAGACGCTGAAGTATTAAAGTTAATTATAATATAAAACTCACATTTCCACTACGAGGCAGTAAATGTTCTTCGCCTTAGACAAACAGAAGCAGCAAGTCTGCAGGAAGCAGACGTCATGCAGGTGTAATATCCACAGGTTTACAAGCTAATGAGCTAACGGGCTAACAAGCACTGAATCTACTGTCAGCCTTGTGCAGGCTGCAGTTAAGTGTGAGCAGAAAACTTTATACTGCACCAGCATCATACGTCCCATACGTCGTACAGTACAAACCAGAGTGAAGATGACTTGGTCATTTCAGAGTAATAATAGATGTACCAATGTGCATCAACCCAGATATGTCACTTAAAAAAAACAATTGCATGAAACTAAACATCAGAAATGAGCATTAAGGCGAAAAAGGTGAAGAGATGTTCCTCTTGGTGAAGTTTTAACGATGCTATCTCTGTCACATCAGTGATATCACACCACATTGTATAATGTGTTTAATCTGCCAATCTGCCATCACAGCGTGTTTAAAACCAACATGGACAGACTCTACTTATCTTACATTGCACCTGTTAGGGGTGTTACTGTACTCAACAGAAAGTGCGAGTCTGTGTTTGCGCTGAGGGATGCGTTGAGAAATGATGTAGTGCTGCAGGCTGACGGTCTCTGTCTTCTTCGGTTTCTGTATCTAATTACGACTTCTATTCCCCCTCTTTTACTCTGCGTCTCCCCATTTTTTACTTCTTCATTTGGCAGACATTTTCGCTTTATTATGGCCCACGCTAGCCTTTTATTGCCCACCAGCAGCAAACTTTGTGCAATCTGTCATTGAGGGAGTGTGGATGAGTTCTCTTGGCTGCCTCTGTCGGCTCTCACCTAAAAATCTAATCAGATCAACGTAGGGTCCTAATCACTTCCTCTCTCGCCTTGATTGCGTTTATAGATGTTCTGTCGCTCAGCGCTCCCCCAGTCGAGCATTTCATAATTGCTCTCCTCTTACATTTGTTTATTTATATCCTCTGGTACAGTATGTGCCAGGCCCTTTTACCAGCGAGCGAGGATGAGACGTTAATGAAGGTAGTGAGAGAAAGACAAGGATCTGAAAGTGATTACCTAATTTTGTGCTGAGAATATGTGGTTTTATTGCTTTTATATTCATATCAGGTCATTGTGTAGATCGCTGGTTAAACACCGTATTGAATTACTGCAGCCTAAAAACAACACATTAAGCTTTAGGTTATTGTAGCATAGCTGTGCTTATATAAGAAATGCAAAGTGAGGAGTTCGTCATTTTTACACGCTGGAGTGCAGAAAGCAAGGTTTTCATGAGGAGCTAGAGTTTTACAAAAAAATATATTCTATTATAATACCTACACATGTAAACCAGTGCTCAGTGTGCTTTCAGGGTTCTGTCAAATCTGACTATCACAGTATCGTATGGCCATGGAGGTCCCGCTGGTAAACGCTAATCCATCCCTGCTAATCCGGTAATACATGAAGTTACACGTGTCGTCGGGGGATCTTGAGGTTTATAATGACCTTGATGGCTGCATGAGATACTGGCAGTGGCAGAGGAACAGACTTGAGAAAGCCAGATTACAGCCCAATAACAACCAAACATATAAAATAATCAGTTCATGCTTCAATCATAAAGGTAAGATCCAAGCTAAGCAATAAGTACTTTACAATTTACAACTATGAAAAGAGACGTTCGGAAAAATTTTAACACCAACCAATTATGATCTCACTAGTTAAAGGTGTGTATGTGCAGGCACTAGAGAACATAGCATCATGCATGCACATATTTAAATGGATTCACTTTTGCCGACCCCGTTTCTTCTTCGTCTGTCAAAGCTGTAGGCCCACCCTTTTCAGCGGTTTCCACTTTTATATCTTGGAACCCAAGTCCAACCATCTTTCAAATGCGGGAATATTGAGCAGCTGGAGCGGATGAATCATCTGTGTCAGTGAAACATTAACACCATGCTGGGAGATAGTTTAGCCGCTCTCACCTCAGCCTGTGAGCGCCGGCTGGCCTTGGATCACATCATGACAGAATCCCCACCTACTTTATGTCCCTCTTATTACATCCACATCTATGCCGAGTTTAGAAATGTCCGGAACACCGGCTCCTTCCATTAAACTGTCTGTGAAAATCCATTGGAGATTTGATCCTGTATTGATTTTCCTTTTTAAATCATAATCGTCTGACACAGATCTGCAGCAGAGTGGGAGGGTTTTTGGAGAATGATGTTCTTTGCACAGAATAAACAAGATTGTTCAATAAATGACAAATTTACATGACTGGAGTTTAACACATTTGTGTCACATTTGGTTGCCTTGAAAGCATGAATGGCCTTTTATTTAACACACTTATCATCGCTTCCTGTGTTTAAGCTGTTGGCCAACACTACCTGAATTCCTTTCACTAAACCTCTACCTGTGCTTTCTGTATGTTGCAGGTCCAACTGATCCACTACAATCATGAACTCTACACAAATTATACAGAAGCCGCTAAAAGCCCCAATGGACTGGTCATTGTTTCCATATTCATGAAGGTAAGCCTCGAAGTGCCAGTGTGCATGCTGCACCACTACCAAGGATTACATTTTATCTTTGTGTACCACGAGACAGCACCTGCTCTAACGACATTTTGTAATGAGTTACAGTCCTAAAGCCTCAGAAGACGGATACACCACACTCTGTACGCGCAGATGGAGTTTGTAGAGTGAATGTAGTGAGTTCACTTACAAACATCCGAAAACATCATTTAGCTTTAAGTTAGTAGCAAAGGTTGAGCCTTAAGCTAGCGGGCTGAGAGAAAGATAAAAAAAATAGGTCTTTTCACAGCAGATATTTTGACTTGTTCTAATAGGAAAAACGAATGTGACAATGTCTCCGTCTGTCCTCCCTCTGCTATGACGTGTCAAAATGTCCACCGTGGTCTTTCACCCGTGTGTTGTGTCAAAATGTCTTATTCTGGAACAATACCATTAACATTTCCACTTGTTTTACGCGCCAGTATATTATTTAGTATTTCTAGAAAGTCGGACATGAACGAACATATTTTATTAGGCAATATTAGACCCTATATACAGATATAGATATATATCTATAGATATATATCTATACATGTCAAAAGCATGTATAGATATTCCCACATAGTCAAACAGAACATAAGAAACCATTTCAGGTCAATCTGTTGACAGACATTTATTTACAGATATTTTGGTGTAAATTAACAAAAATACAGCACAACTAGAGTATTTTTTTTAACCGTCTAACACAAACCATGGTGGCACCATGTGTGGTACATGGTACCATCGTAGACACTAATGACCCTGTGTAACCAGCCCTAGGTCCTGTAGTCCTGTCCTGTGCACAGAAGCAGTAGAAGTTGAGTGATTATGGTTCTCATTGGGCGAATGCGTCATTTCTTCTTCAGATTTAACATAACTGTACCATGATTGATTTACCTCGCCTGTATTCTGATCTCCTACATTTTAACACCCAGGTAAAGCAAAGGTTCTTTAAAGTCATCTACCAGGGGCCAAACTAACCACACACTCTCCTGCTCTCTCTGTCTTCTGCTGTAAACCTTCTAAATGCTCAGCTTAAGACCTCCTGACTCACAAACAATTAGCAATCCAATTATCCCACACAGCAACACCGTGTGATCCTTGGCTTCCTGTCAAAGCTGAGCAGCAGTGTGAGGGTGGAGGCAGGACTCCCATACCTCTTTGTTGTGTATGAGAGGTCTCCATCTTGAATGAGTGGCTCAGAGATCAGAGAGGCAGCCGAGGTCCTCTGCACGATGTGCACTAAGGCTGAAAAGTTCAGCTGCCTGCTGCTAATGAGCTCCCCAGTGTCAATGGGACCATCAGTCAGTCTCGAAGAGACGGAGGAGACGCTGACCTAGGTCATGTCCCGTCCGCTTCCCCCTCCAGTTAGGACAACGTGTGAGGGGATATGAGAGAGGAGCTTTGGAGAAGTTTGGGAAGTGGAATGCTGCTAGAGTGCAGGATATGTGATGGCCTGAGGAAATGTGTCCCAGCCTCTGTCTGCAGGTCCAAGGTTTAAAAGACATAATGTCGAATATGATAATGTCTTATGTGCCCCTCAGTGTCATTGTGTAGAGCAGCAAACAGTTTCTCGAGTGTTATGTGAGTCTGTGAGGTTTCTCCTGCTGTGTGCACCGCTTAGCAAACACAAAGCTAAACATGTTTCACGCCTGATTCCAACATGTTTATGTCATTTAAAGGTCACTTTTCTTTCATTAAACGGATTAAACAGCCTCCTGTTATTAGTTTGTCTCACGTCTGTCTCCACATCAGGGATGTCCAAACCTTTTTAGGTGTGGCCAGATTTGATCGTGTGACGAGTCCAGATCGTCACTTCAGACGTTTTGTACAGTAGCATTTACATATTTATGTATTATAACACATGTTGGTGATTTCACGTATCTGTGTTTGTATCATTGGCCACTTTAACTTCACTCTTTAAACTTCATGACCTCGCTCTCTCTCGCTCTCCCTTTCTCTCTCGCTCCCTCATGCGGTGTTGCTGACAACGAGGCACTGACTTATCTTAAAAGGTATTAAGTAAAGTTATTTTCTGCACTATAATACAAACCCATTCCTGGTGATTTCCTGGTCTCCCACAGTTGAAGTGCACCTTTGATGAAAATTACAGACCTCTCTCATCTTTTTAAGTAGGACAACTTGTACAATCTGTGGCTTACGTCACACAAAAGGGTTTTATCCATCAGCACAAATGTGTCATATAGTTATCGGATTATTAAAAGAACTGAAATGGTATGTGGTTGGACTGATCATTGTGAGACACCTAGCAGTTAGCATTTTCACGTGGCTGCTAGTCTCTCCACGTTTTCTCATTTTATCATGTCATATTCCATATCATAACATTTACAACAGTTATTCCCTCATTTGAGAACCACTGCTTTAGAGTCTTTGACTTTTATTATCACATTTATTTTTACCACATATTCTCTCTGATAATGTATCTTGTGCTGTTGCATCGAAGTCTGTGAAGAGCTGCGACTGCGATTCACTTCACGCTAACTATGAGGATAAAGAATGAGATTTCTGGAAGCACAGAGGAGCTACTTTCCAACTCTGCAACTTTGGATGGCAGTGGTTCTCGGTTCACGCGGGCTTAATATGGCACTCTGAGTAGGCTTGTTTTTCTACAGCTGCATTACAGACACAAATAGGAACTTATTGATCAAGCTAAATGACCAAACAAGACTGCAGCAGAAACAGGCTTCTGCTAAATCACACCTACTTTGGCTTCCTTGGTCATAGATCAGGGTGGTGTTAACAGAGGTCAGGGGGAGGGACTGTTGATCAAACCAACGTCGGCATCGTCCGTGGTTGGGCAGAGCAGACAGGTGGTGTTTAACCACATCTTTCTATGAGCACAAGCTGGTTTTCCTCACTTTTCACTGACTCATGCTTTCACAAGGCCTTGTCAAATTTCCGATTGCATCGTTGTGACTCAGAACCCCAGGGAGGACCCTCGTTCTAGGCACACAGTCGTGAGGATGGCTGTGCGTGACTGCAGCGATGTGGGGGCCCCTGTGATGATCAGACACACAATAGACTTTGTGGCAGGGATTTACAGTGAAGGCAAGGTCATTCGCTCACTGACTCATTTTAATTTTTAGTTGATGCAACAGCCAGAAATATGTAGATGAAGACGATTTGTCTGCTGCTTAAATTGTGATTATTCAACATTCAGCCATATGGAGTTCTCACTGTATCTCCATCACACCTAATATGAGGACATTCTCTGAAAGGAACAGGCGGACGGCCTGAATCCCCTCAAGGGATCCTAAAAATATGAAAACTGGAGAGCAGCAGATGGTGGCTGATGAAGTTATAATGTCTGCCCAAAGAACACAGGTCCCAGTACTTTCAGTCACGGTGGGGAGGGGGTAAAGTTTTTAATCACTTCGCCCAAAGACATCTCGACAATTAGAGAATGAAGTCCACTGAGCATCAGTGAGAGATGGAGCAAAGGAGAAGTCGAGGAGGTGGCGCTTCCTTTGTGAAGCACTGCTCCACAGTTCACTCCACATCTGAGTCAGTCAGACAGAGTTACGGAGGAGTTGGGAGTTTCGGGGGCCGTTCGTGTGTTTTCTAGTAGATTTCCATGGTTGTTGACAGACGACAAACTTATCATGGTGGCAAATGTTTCCCTCACTTCAAATTCAAGAGCTTCAAATAATGTACAAATAATAGAAAGCAACAACGTCATCCGACGTCCATGAGAAAAGAGTTTTGTGTAATTGTCCAATATCAGCGACATGACTGACAAAACCAGTTCAATTTCATCATGTGGTTAAATGAAGTAAACAAATTTAAATCTTCAGGGTGAAGCAAGGCTCCAATGTGTTTTCTGTCATCTATGACGCTGAATGTTTGTCAATAACTGCATGTGTTCCCAGGGCAACTAATGGGAAATCCAACAAATAAACAGCCCCCGACCAATTACATCTAAGAATGGTCCATATGCCAATGTGCTATTAGGCTTTTTCCATTATCTCTGTCTTTATAAACTATATGCACATTACCTTGGCTGCATGCTCTTACACAGCCTGCACACATGTTCAAAAGCAGTATCAGCGTAATGCAGGTTCAGGTTGATGGTTACACAGAGGAGCACACAATAACAATAAGAAAACAAGGCGTGTGTTTTTTTTATTAATACAAATCTAGCATGTGAACTATTCTCACAGGTTTAATAAACCCGTTAAACACAATATGGTTTCACTGAAAGCAGTTAAATGACAAAAAATGATCACAGCTGCAAATTACCAGTTCCACGAGAGGTAAGCAACACCTGATTACAGTTGTACGGAAATGTCTCAACAACTGTAATCCACAAACATCACGTCATCTGTTGCTCTGATGATCAGTACCAAGTCGGTACCGGTGCAGAGTTAGAAGGTACATACTAAGACCTACAAACCCGTACTGGAGTTACTGCATCTTGACTGCATGCTGTGCCATTTCTAATCTCACTCTCTGTCGCGCGACTTTAACGTTCAGCTGTTTGTTCTCGTTTTATGTTACTGCAACATTACTGCAGTGTTACTTCGTCACAATCCAGGGAAGAATCAAAGTGCAGCGCGGAGTACAATGGAGGGAAACATTGAGCTGGGCTGCCGACAACGACCCTGTTACATTCATCTCTGAGACAATGAAACTTGTTTTCATGTGCTATAAAGTCACTTTAGGACGCACATTTTAAAAAGACAGATTGTCTTTTGTCATGGCAGCAGTGTCTGTGTGTGTGTGTGTGTGTGTGTGTGTGTCTATGTGAAGCCTTTTTAATGGGTTCTTCAAAACAGTGGGAGCCTCTGTTTTCCAGAAGGCAAAGCAGCAGTGGAGAAGCGTGTAGGAGCTTCGTACTGTGCAAAATACATCAGCGGGTTTGGACATTTCATGGGCATTAAAGGTGATAGATTAAAAAATACACTGGTCTGAGCAGATTAAATTTAGCTGAATTTTAAATGGAAGCTAAGTTTTTTACATTATGAGTTCTTTTTCTAATTTTAACCTCACCCTTCTCTCTCCCTGTCTCCTTCATGCAGATTGCTGAGACGTCGAACTCATTCCTGAATCGCATGCTGAACAGAGACACTATCACAAGAATAACGTATAAAAGTGAGTCCGTACCACAGTGACTGCTGGAGATCAATGTTGGCTCTCGCAGGGTGCAGCTGCGTAGGCCACTACGGTGGGAAAAATCCTGGCTCAGGCTTTGAGGATTCTACCATGAGAAGGTTAAACCTGTCAGTCTGTCCAGTTTTGTGTAATAAAGATGCAGTGTAAATGCAATTAGTCAAATATCGGGAAGGCTGCAGGTTGTGGATGTTGACAGGCCTCCAAGGGAAAACCTGATAGCTGGAGGAAGCTGTTGCTGAGGACCTGCGTTAGGCAGCAGTCAACAGCTGCTCTCCAGAGGTTTCGCTCTGCCAGCCTGGCACACTGGAAGAGAAACATCGGCGCAGAGATCGCCCGGGGCTAGCTTAAAAAAAAGGCAAATAATTGGATTAATGGTAAGGCCAGCTGGGTAAACACACTGACCCCTCGTGGCAGGGAGGAGTCTCAAAGGCACCGAGCAGAGCAGGAAGCAGCAGGCTGCGGGCTAGTGGGGAAGGCCAGTGGGGGATCCTCCAGGGCCAACTGGAGAAGCTGGAGAGGAGCATGAATCGTGACAGCTGTCAAAATTCCCTTAGATACACCATCTCACACGGACACACACACACACACACACACACACACACACACACACACACACTGCTAATGCTTCTGGCTGACTCAACTTTCACAGCGTGTGTGTGAGCACACACAAACACGTAGATACCATGCAAAGAGAATTTCTGATTCCACGTGCACAATAACTGAACTCTGATCACTCAGCATAGAATATAATGCAGAGAGAAAGCAGAGAGACGAAGCCAGTCGGGCTCATTTGTTCAGTACATTGGCATTTTAATGCATGCTGTTTGCAACATGCACTGTTTAATATGCAGAGCACAGCTGAATTAGCATTAAAGTGGCAGTGGCCCACCATAGTGACCTCATCAACATAGGCAGCCCATTTGTCAACAGGCTGGAGTGTGAAGAGGGAGAGAGAGTCGCGGTCTAATTAGCGTCTTGACAGTGGAGACAGTTTGGATAAAAGAGGTTTTGTGCTGCAACACCAACAGCCTGTCATTCACAGCACAGTAAATGATATGTGAAGTAAGACGGGAGGAAAAAAACTGTTCTGGAAGATGAGTTCACCGTGTGAAATGGATTTACGACCTGCACACTGAGAGAGGGGGGGCGTATGAAGTGAGCGCACAACTTCACAAGATCACATCTGGAGCCGTGCAATTTGTAAGAACATGCACAGTTTGTCCGCTATATGAAACGCTAGTTGACTGTTCAGTCACATGCATATGGACGGAGCAGCGATGAAGAAGCGATGTAGTTACTGCATCAGTTACGAGGCTGTAATGCATAAAATGTGGGTAGTTAGCCGAGCGTACGCACCCAGCCTCAGCGGGCTTCAACACCCTGGCACAATTTGCAGGTCACGCCTTTAAACAAAAAGCTATGTCTGAAAGTTACCCAGTATCTTGATTTCTAAAATAATATTTCTTACTAATAACACAAACATTTTCATTAAAACAACATTCATTTGGAGACGGTCCACTTTGACTCTTCACATTCAGCTGGCTGCTAACGTTGTCTGTCGAACCCATAGTTCTTCGTGGGTTTGTCACTACAGTCAACCTTTTCACATTTTCACAAAGCTTTAATATTACAAACAGCAGCTTTGAAGACATTTAAAGGTCAAATTCTTTTAGTAATCTTATAACACATTCATATATTTTGAACGTGAGACTACAGTGGTACCCCTCTTTGGTTTACTGCTTTCTTCTCTCCCTGCAGATGATGCATATCTACTGACCGGACTGAACATAGAGGAGATTTACCCAGAGACGAGTAGTTTTATCACATATGAGGGCTCTATGACCATCCCTCCGTGCTTTGAGACAGCCACGTGGATCCTGATGAACAAGCCGGTGTACCTCACACGTATGCAGGTGAGCATCGGGCACCCGCTATACCCGAGTCTCAGGCCGGAACGTGTCCTCTGTCCTAAGGTTTGACTGTTGTTCGCCCTCCTCTGTGGAGCAAAATGCCGCGGCTCACATTTTAATGATAGTTTTTCTTTTCCCTCTGCTTCGTCTGTCCTCATCTAAGATGCATTCCTTGAGGCTGCTGAGCCAGAACCAGCCGTCTCAGATTTTCTTGAGCATGAGCGATAATGTTCGCCCGGTTCAGCCGCTCAACAACCGCTGCATCCGCACCAATATCAACTTCAGCATGCAGGGCAAGGACTGCCCCAATAACAGGGCTCAGAAGCTCCAATACCGAGGTAGGAACACTAATCCAGCTCGCTCTGCTGCCACGTTACCATCTCCAACATCAGTAGACGTCTACATGAGTAACCACAAACCCCGCTCAACAGACGATGAGTCAGCAAGAGTTACATTTAGTGGCAGGAATGTTGGCCCACACCTCGAAAACAAGTTGTGTTGGAAGATAAAATGCTAAAAATGATGAGGAAGAATGGGAGGAGAGACAGAACACCTGTTTGACAGCAGCTGGCAGATCTGGCTGAAAACCGGCGTGTCACTACAACCTGAGAGCTGTTGCCGCAGTCTGTTTGTCATCTTCTCTGCTCCGTTTCAGCCAATATCTGCAGCACAGAATGTTGAATTTCACCCCTGAAGCGTAAATACGTTAAAGGCGAGAGGTAGCAGCAGTGCCTGCAATTCATTGTGTTACACTGTCAGTTTTTTATGCTCAGGATTTACTGTACTATGGCTGACACACACTGTGACTGTCTCTCCGTCTGTATTTCCCTTATTCTTTTTCTGTTCTGCTCTAGTCGACCCCCTTAAAAGAAATGAAATTCTTATTCTGTGCTGCAGCTCTGGGGATATTTCCACCCACCTCAGACACCCCTGATCACCAAACAAACCGTACCTCAGAGACTCTCAGAGAGCAAACCAAACAAACTCAGCCTTGTGTATTTAATTGTTTTGGTGCTTTAAAGACCTTCAATTGAGTGAGGAGAATAAAGGGAAAGTGCGTCTCTTTAGTGGTTGGTGTTGACATTCAGGCCACTCCTCCGCTCCCCTGAGGTGATCGTCAGGGTAACTCAGCGTGAAAACAGTGAGGTTAGGAAGCTAATCATGTGCGTGTTTGCTTTTCATCATTTGCATTAACACTTAATGTAGTAATAAGTATGTTTATTTACTTTTTAAAAACCAAATTGCACTGTTTACTTGGCACCTTCTATTTTCTCCATATCATTTTCAGCAAAGGCTGCCACTCAGCACATAATAGTACCCACCACCACCACACACCCATGCACATTAACTCGCTCCACTCGAGCGCCATTCCTTTAAAAGTGTATGTTGTCGCTAGAGATGAAATATGGCACACGAGGGGTGGAGGGTGAATAATGTCGGAGAACAGTTGAACTGTGGCAGGCACCCGGTGTATAAATCAGTATTCTCACTCCTGTCCTTCTCCTCTCTTCCAGTGAACGAGTGGTTGCTAAAGTAGCCTCCCTTGGATGAGCACGGAGTCGTGTGTCAGAGATGGAGAGGGGGGAGCAGGACGAAGTGGGGGTGGTTGGGGTGGGGTGATGATGGGTGGATGGAGGAGGGAAAGATGTGAACCCGGGCTCAGAGGCTGCATCTCATCAAAGATTATTTCATGGCATTGTATAAAGACAAACAACACCAGACATTATATGAATTAAGGAACTTTGCATTGCGAGCAAAGAGACTCCGAGAAGTATCCGAACCCTCAATCTAACACATGCTAATGAGTCCTTTCCCACCAGTGTACAACTATGATGAACATTTTGATACCAATACTTTTTTGGGAGAAATTTAAAAAATGACACTTGGAAACTAAAAAAACGACAACGGCAAAGTGGAAGCATTTGTTTCACAGCCTCCCATTCAAAAGGACAACGTTGGAAATTTAAAGCCTTTGTACATAAAGATGTTGCAACCAGTGCAAAGCCCTGTGGACTCCGTCACTGCCCCCACCCAGCCAGTCAAGACAAAGTGCTCCACAAGCCTCACGACGACGGTTCATCAAAGTCACCACCAAGGCATGCAATCAGCAAAAGCAACAGAGACGGAACACAGCCTTACCTTGTCATTTTCAGAAAACTAGTCATGTCATGGGAAATGAGCAAATATTTACAGGCGTTCTTTGAGCCTACAAGCAACCCGTTTGTACATATTATAATTATCAATAATGCAGAAAATGAATATGTAAAGAAAAGTAATGAATTAACATTCAAAAGATATATCAAGAGGTTTTAAAAAAAGACAAAGTTGAGAATTTTTAAAAGCTTGGCGCACTTTGAATTCTGGAGCAGTTCTCAGTCTGAGCTGATGCCTTTTTTCTGTTTTATTGTTTACAATGGTCATACACTGTGTTTGAGTAATGTTATCAGCCCAATAAATGTGTCTGGAAAGTTCACTTTGGAAAATGTTTCACTATATGAGAATCTGACTTATTGTACCTGTACCTGTTTTGTACTGTTCCATATTAAATGTGGTGATATGTCAATATGAGCCCTCAGAGGTATGCTCAATAACATCGGGACCAGTGAGAAAGCATTGCTCAGAGGTCTGGTGGCAGCGCTTTCATGACGGGGCCTGCGAACAAAAAGCACGGGATTGTCTCCTGCTGACACGGATGCAGCGTTACAGGCTGGTTTTCTTTGCTTTGTTCCTGTCACGTAACTCACGTAACTGCACAAAGAGGTGACGAACCTCCTCTGCTGTGATGATAGGGGTTGCTTGCCTTACAATGTTCTTCCTTCTACAGGAAGACGAAGAAAAGATTTTTTGTCAGGTAAATATCACGATGTGTCATTATGTGTGGTAATGGGAGGAGTGAAAGTGTAGTGGTCACTGTCGCCTCACAGCAAATAGCGCCGTGTTTACATCCACTTGTCCACATGCATGTTAGAGTAGCTGATGGCTCTAAGTTGCCCATAAGTGTGAATGTCTGTAGTGATGTAGTCAAGACAACCTAAACCGAGACCAAGACATTGCAGAGACTTGAAGGTACCGAGACCAAGACTCACTTTAATATTGGACCTTTTCACAATATTCAAATTTTCTCAGATCTAAATTTAGTTTTCAGTCTTGGTCTTGGTCTCGCCTTAGTGTGTCTTGGTCTTGGTACCCTCAAAGTCTTGGTCTCAGTTTAGGCGCTCTTGACAACAGCACTAGCTGTTTGTCCTGGCAACCTGTCCATGACGTACCCTTTTACTCATTGACAGCCAGCATAGAAGAGAAGCACTTAGAATAAAGGATGGGTGGACACGTGGCCGCCAACAGGTGGGGTCAGCATAAGCCTGGTGCTCAGAAAAATGAGAAGGGAGGGATACTTATTACAGCAATCCTACATTCTGACCTTGTAAAATGACCGACCAGACTTCCTATTGCCAGTCAACTGCTGTGTGTTTGGGGGTGATGGATTTTGCACCTCCTTACTTTCATCCAAAGTGACTTACAGGGAGCTAGCGCTGAGTGTCTGGCTCAGGGACACACCTGGTAGGGGATGTCTCAAAAATGGTTATCCAATAGCAACTGGACTTAGTAGGTTTCTTGACGACGTTTCGCTCTTCTATCCAGAGGGCTTTCTCAAGTCTGAAACCTACTAAGTCCAGTTGCTATTGGATAACCATTTTTGAGATAACCATGACCTGGATGACTGAGAACCTTCACAGACTGGTAGGGGATGGATTAAGAGTCAGACAGGGATTCCAACCCTGGACCTTCTGCGTCCCTGACGTCCAGGGCTTACAGCTGCAAAGTAGCCCCAGACCATCACACTACCACCACCAGGTTTGACTGCTGATCTGATGTTCTTTTTATGCTGTGGCATAATAGGACAGACAGGACAAATTCTACTTTTCTTTTTTTCAATCCACAGAACATTTCCTCAAAAGTGGGAGATAAAAGTGATAGAAGATAATCAAGCTGTCTCTGGTGAGCAAATATATTTTCAATGTAATTAACATTTTACACACGAGGCTGGGCAGCTTTGGACATCAACTATCAGTGTCTTACTTTTTGTATTGTTCTTTTGTTATCGTAATGTCATATTAAAATTAGTTTGATGATTTTTTTACATGTGACAAATATGCAAACTAAAAAGGAAACGAGCAAGGACTTTATGTCCTAAATTTATTTCTAGAACATTCCTACCGGGTATATTAGTTTTATTTCAAATAGCTGGCAATAAACGTCTCCTTAGCACATACTGTAGCATGGGCCTACAACATGTGTGGTGTTCCAGTACACGCCTGGAAAAAAAGTCATTGGATTGTTAAATCCTAAGATCAAATTTGGAAACATTTGCCTCTAGAAGAATTAAAACAATATTATGTTGTGTTAGAGCTGTTTTTAAAAAGCACAGAAACATGTCTACATCCTTAACAGATTGTGTATCTAACCTGGTCTTGTGTTAAGTGAAGCACGCAGCCCTGTGTCATCTGTTCCTGCCAAAAAGCTACCACTGCATCGATCCCCCCTCCTCCAGCCCTCCTTCGTTATCTCCCAATCAATTTGGGATACCTCTTCTTGTAGCCATGATGAGGAGAGAAATACTGCTTCCAAACATGTGGGAGTGTGGGTGCGCGTTTGCTATCTGATCTGTGCCCTGTTTCTCACAGATCTGTGCTGAAATGATAGCGAACAGGAAGGCAGAGGAGAGAGTTGTCCGATGCCCAAGGTTATGGAGGCCGTTACTCTACCGGATCCAAGAGATGCAGGATTGAGCCAAAACGGGAGCATGGATAATAAATACACCAAATGATTTAAAGTCCCACTTTCCTCCAACCACCTACTCCTGCCCACCCTCACTCCAGCACATCCTAACAAATAATCAGTTCCACCGTTGTGACTCCACGGTAGATCTCGGTGGACTCGATGCTATCTGGCCATGCCAAAAAGAATGAATGTTACGACGTGTGTATAAACTGGTGCGCTCAAGTGTGTGTGTGTGTGTGTGTGTGTGTGTGTGTGTGTGTGTGTGTGTGTGTGTGTGTGTGTGTGTGTGCGCAGAGGGGAGGGGTGGACATTTAATGATATTACATTAATAAGAGCATAATAAAGCGGTGGTACGCAGGGAGCTAGAGCGGAGTGGAACAGCTGCCGAGGCAAATGGAAAATGTGATAATCTCCGTGTGCGCGTTGACTCCTGAGACACACATATCCAGATGTGTTTGCAGCAGTGGGGTTTTCAATCAACACTGCTGCAGTGGAGCCAAACTTTTCTCCTTGACTCGCTTAGAGGAACACAGGAATCGGTGGCTCTGGAAATGAGGGCGTTTAGCAGTTATCAAGGGTTTTTTTATGTGAAGACTGACTGGGCACTTTTCATTTTGTAACAACTTCCCAACTCTCAACCGCACGTTGTCACTGGTGGCCACCATGGCAAGTGTTTTGCCCAGAGGCAGCTCGATTACTCAGCTGAAGAAAGAGGCAGCTTTGCCCGCCGCTCACAAGCCCAGCGTTTACTGTATTACCCACGGAAATGCTGCAGTTCCAGAAGGGAAGCAACAACAGTCAACCGCGCACACCCTTCTGTAAACAGGCTTTTCTCACTGTCCAGCTGGTGAGAGAAAGCTCTGAGCTGATAAACTGTGCAGGGTTCATAAATATGTGCATCCCCTCTGATCAGTGGAGCTTACTGGGACCTTACACAGCCTGAAAGAAAGATCTGCATAAATTAAGATGTTATACAAAGCTACAGCAGCTTTCTCTGCAAAAAAGAATGCAGGAAACATATAGAAATTAGGGCTGGGCGCGTTAACGAGTTACTTCATTAATGCTAATAATCATGTCATCACGTGTTAACACACTATTATTATTAATATTAGGATAAAAACTCTTTCTACCCACAGATTCGAGAGGCCAAAACTAAACAGAGTTCAAACCCAACGTTATTGCACTTCTGTTCATAGAGCAGTACTTAATAAATCATTAATCACTCACAGTCTTTACTCGCTGCCCCAGCACTAATAAAAATTATTTTTAGTTGATACAATCCAAGATGTCGATGAACATTCAAAAACAAAACATCTTCATCACACGGAGCAACAGGATTCACCGTCCCATTCGTCAGTTACTGGCACTAACACTACTAGAGATTTCTGAATATCGCTGTCACAGATGATTAGACGATATTTTAGTTGTGAATGTATATTCTAAAGGTTTTTATAATCACAGAGAAACTGCGTCTGATTTGTTACAAAGGAGAACCCCGGACCACTAGAACACCGCCTGAGGATGATGATTTATTCACAGTCGCGTGTGCTCTCAGTCTCTGCTGGATGCTGTTCAGGCTCCTTTATGTCTTCGAAGACACAATTATTGCACATGTGGTGTCCTTAATTTGTGCATCGTGAGGTGTGTTCCCGTTGTGCGGCTGCACAGTGGTGATGTGATAAGACACATGCATTCATCTGGGGCCCAAATGTTAGGACAACTGAACAAGACCAAAAAGAAAATCTCTGCATGAGGACACGGACAGAAATACAGCAGCACGCACTGTGTGTGCCTTAGTGATATCATTAATATTATTTAGTAATCATTCTTAAAAAAAACATGTTATAATAACTATAGCTATCATATTTTGATGTTTTGTTTTCATTCCATAAATCAGTGACAGAGGAAGGTTAAAAGAGAGAGACAGTCAATCATAGTGGCAGAAAACAGGCACATCTTTCTCTAGTCTCAGGTGGGACACAATATGTTGAACAAAAAAAAATTACACTGAAATGTTAGCATCTTCTCTACATATGGGGAAATAAGAGAAATCTAAATTACAAATCTGATCCTTATCTTTTTTGTGGAGTGAGCAGATCATGTAAACAGCATAAATCTATTTATTCCTTTATTATTATTTATGAGATACTGGATGATGTCTAGATTTGTTGCCAATATTTGTCTTTGTGCATGTGTACTCATTAATCTGATTTGTTTTTTACATGTGGTCCTGTGTAAGAAGAAAACAAATCTTAGAAACCAGACGTTGTCAAAGACAAACGGGGCAGATGCCTGCTGTATGAAAGCCGGCCGCTGTTTTCTCCTCATAAAGAACAAACTAAGTAGGTTCTGCAGTCTATTAGCTCCCCGCTAATGCTAAGACTGAAGGCGTTGCCATTTTCCACAGGACAAGAGCAGGTGTTTTGAAAATAACAGGAAGCTTAAGTCTTATGTCATTACGTAGGTACTACACGGACTGAAACATGTGCATCTGATTAGTGCCACTTATCAAACACATTCCTAGTGGAGCTATGCTTCGGACCCAGCTCGTCCCCCATGGGTGGTCTTCGTCCTTCAAGCTCGGATCCTCTACTAAAGGGACCTGTGCAGTCTGAGCTTTTCCTAGGGTTGCCCTCTTCTAGACAGAAATCTCAGGTGTTGTTCCTGGAATCTGCTGGAGCCACTCTCCCAGTTTGGAGGTCACTGCACAGAACTTTCCACATGTTTTCTGGCCCTTCTCTTTCCGCTGGGTGTTTCTCATGTTCTACAAGACACTTGTAAGTCGCTTTGGATAAAACCAGTTTATCAGGCTGTATCTGGAAGTCCCACAGGATCTTAGCCTTATCACTTGGTTATGGCGTTCCAGCTTGCGTACCGGGAAAGCTGCTGCTTTGTGCTGGATTGTTTCAGGGGCGTCTTTGCACCTGGGGTCCTGCCCGGTGCAGCCACTTTGTCTTTCTGTGATGATCCCTCTTCCGTTGACAGTCATTGGAGTCATAGTAATAAAATATTCCAAATATCAGTGGGACCACACTTTACCTGAGGCAGATGAAGAGTTGTCGTAAAGCTGCCCCTAACCACACTCCTTATACATATGCTGCACATTATAAGCACACACAGCACTGCAGCGCCCATAACACCTTTAAAAATCTGATGCAAAATGGGTGGAAAAGTCATTAAATCAATGTGACCTTATTAAGTTTTATAATGTCTTGTGTATTTTATTACAGCAGCCTTACAGCAACACTCATAACATAATGTATTATGTATGTGTTATATTGCATCACTGAGGCATAGATATGGGCTTCAGGGAGAGAGTTGGTGAGCAAGCCGAATCCAGATCTGCGCCTTTTGTTTTTCCTTTCTCCGGTGCCGTCTCCGAACGGTACTGTAGTGTTTCCGTGTGACACTGCTGGATTTCCACACAGCAACGCCACATAAAGTTCTAATGAAAACACTGGATCATGTTTGCAGGGTAAACACAAACCAAACTAATGGCACATTTAAGGTTTGTCCTACAAAACTTTGAATAAAACACATGTAATGGGTTGGTGAATGATATTGTGTCAGTGAATGAACGGCGATAACCTACAGAGACTATTTCCTGTCTCCTGCACTCAGACAGCAGCCGTTAGATCTCTGGAAATAGCCCGTTCTGTTGCTGTGTGCCATAAATTTCCTTCAGTGTGTGCGACGTCTGTTTTAACGGCTCAGCGAGTGTCGCTGGCCTGCAAGCAGCAAAGGTATATATGCTGCAGTGGGGCAGTGAAACATGAAGGACTGCTGCCTATAATATGACCTTTCTCTCTTCCTCCCTTGTTTGCTCGTACCTGCTTTTATTAGCCAACAGATGGGTTTCCCTCTCTTTGCTGTTTAAATGGCTGCAGCCCGCAGCTACGCAGAAAACGCACATCTCCAGTGTGCTGTTCGGTTTAAACACCTCTGCTGAGTGGCCCTGAAATAATATAATGTGCTTGGGGTAAGGAAAGCAAAACGAGCAGCTAAAGATTCAGAAGATGGTCATGTATGTTAAAAAATAACCAAACGTGTCATCACACTACGTCCAGAGGAAAAGTGTTTCATCCAAATGAATAAATAAATATGAACGATAATAATCCAAATGCTTTTCAGAGTAAAACACAAGGATCAGGTGTTTCAGTTGATGGGAAGCCTTATTCAGAGAGGAGACGTGTTTTCCTTCACTGCCGCCGTGTTTCCTGGTTTGAGCTAAGAAGGTGAGTAAGAGAAGTCTTTGAATGATTGCTGCTTTTTAATTGTGACATTTAACATTTGAGTTCTGTTTCATAAAAGGTGACAGGACCTGACTGCTGTTTTCCCTGTGCCACCATTTAAGGGCAGGAAGTAATATCTTTAGAGGGATGAATTAAGGCCACAATAGCAATAATATTAGTGCTTTGATTTCTATTTTATTTTATTACCTGTTCCTCTTTTTTCCCTTTTAATCCAATTAACAGAAGGCAGGCGCTCTGTGGCACCACACCACATCAATTATTCATTGCAGATTTTTTTCAGCAGATTCCTCTGAGTTCCTGTGAATATTAAAAACCTGGGCGCAGCCGACAGACCAGATGTGTTGCATCGCTCTCATCTGACAGACCTCTCAGGGATTCGACCAGTCCGTCGTTCCCTACTCTTCCCCTTCACCACCTTTGCAGCAGCTGGATATTAACATGAATACGCTAATTAATTCACTTTACATACTTATTTTATTTGCAGCTAAGAACAAACCCTGCTGGTTCTTGTGGTGCTGGTTTCTACTACGTTGGCTGTTGCATGTCAGCTTGCACAGTTTATCATGCTACTCATGAACATTTTACAACATTTCTTGGTCTACAGTGAATTCTAAATGGCCACTCGTAGTAGTAGTAGTAGTAGTAGTAGTAGTAGTAGTAGTAGTAGTGCCACTAGTTTATTATTTAAAGTCACAGTGCAGAGCAGTACATGACTACTGCATCTGCAATATGTCAGCTTCAGCCCTTCATGTGGAAGCTTGTCTGCTGACCTTCAGCGTCTGGACGAGCCAATCAATTATGTAGCTAAGTGCTGTCAGGGGCAGTAGTTCCTCCACGTGTGGTTCGGCGTGGTGGAGCCATCTTGTTGTGACTTAACCAGGTCCGCAGTGTCCTTTCTATGCACACTTGTTTTGTCTCCTTGTCACGTAAACCTTGATTTACACTTGTGTGACGTGTTTTAGACTTTAATTTACTAAGGAGCTCTGATGCATTTGGAATTCGTTCGTTTTCTCTTTGCTACAATGAAAATGTAAAAACTGTTATTTATTAACTTGAAACTTTATAAGAACTTTGGAAGAGGATGGGTGACAGGTTAATGGATAAAATATCACTTCACAGACACCAAACACCAAACATGATGTTGTTTTTTTTAGCCCTAACCAAGGTACTTTTCTTGCCTGAAGCCAACCTCACACTCGGGTCTCCAGCTTGTCAGCCCTGCACAGTATACCCCTGCCATCCACTCATTCATTCTCAAAAACATGTGATAATAACGTTCCATGACTTTAAATGATTTGGTCAAACTCGTGCCACAGTTAAGTTTTTATCCTCTAAGAAAATTGGCAGAGGTTAAATCTGTTCTCTCCAGGCAGCAGTTTGAAACTGTAATTCATGCCTTCATCTCCTCAAGGCTGGATTATTGTAACTCACTTTGTTTTGAGTCAGGAACACGAAGAAGATGTAACCCTGGCTCCCTGTGCACTTTAGAATCCATTTTAAATGTCTTATATTTGTTTTTAAAAGTTCAAATGATCTTTCTCCACCTTTCTTATCTGAGCTTCTTCACTACTACGCTCCGCTCGGTCCTTCGGGGCAGGCGAGCAGCTGCTCCTCAGCACCCCGAGACCTGAGCGGAAGCTCAGAGGTGTCGGGAGGTTCTCAGTTCCACAGTCCCCCAGTGTGGCATTCCACCAAGTTCCACCCTGTGTCTGCATGTGTCTTTGTTAGAGATACTATAACTAGTTTAATTATTGCATTTGTTGGACAATTTCCCCCCCTGTATGATCAACAACTCTAAAAATCATGACGTTACACACTCACACACCGATGGCAGAGCTGCTGTGCAGCTGACCTGACACACTGGGGGCAACTTGGAACACTTCGACATTTGACTGAAGGAGGCGGGGAATTGAACCACCAATCTTCAGATTGGCAGGCGACTGCTCTACCTCCTGATCCACAGTCACCCAAAAAGCAACCCCGTTGTTTGTTTCACCCTGCACAGACGCACTTAGCTTGTTAAATCTACGCGTGTGACCTGGTCAGTATGAATTCTGATGTATTAACGGTGGAGGACACACAATTCACCAGACTCCAGGTTCTTTTTATGGTGCTATATTTATGAGTTAGTGGTGCACAGCATTAAATACAGGTGTAGGAACAGCTCCTAGCATGTAGGACACACGGACTGATTTTTGGTGCACAGCTGTTGCCCAGCTGGAAACAGGGTGGATTCTGTATCAGAATCAGTCATGACAGATCAGTGTCACAACTTTCCTTTCCCTTTAAACGCAGCTCTCAATGCCGCGCTGCTCTCCTACTCTTTGTGAAGGGAACAGCAGCAGTAGGGAGCAGGCCCAGCACAGAATCATGCCCCCGCAGCGATCTCCTTGACGGGGGGGAGATCTCAGCCCATCTCAGCTCAGATCGCACCGTGAATGAAATCATCTGGAATCATCACACTTTTAACCTGCGTTTGTGATCTAATGAGTTCTGACCAACATCTTGCTACAATAAGCAAAACGGTGAGTATCTGCATCTATTATTCAGCAGTAACAACTTCCAGGCTGAGCTGCTTTTTGAAATCTAAGCTGGCAGGAAATACTGCGTACAACTTGCTGTAATTCTGAACATCACAACAGCGCAGCCACTGTTTGATCTCGATCCCTACCGTCCTTATCTTTTCACTTTACAGCACAGTGAGTCACCAAATTGTCAAATGGATACAAAGGAGATAAAAATACCACTTTGCCAGCACAAAGCCCCACTGTGAAGAAATTACTGTCCATCCCTAGTTAATGCATCTTGTCCCTTCCAGCTACCACTTCTCCCAAAAGATGTTTTTGTACTGCTAAACTGTTAAGTGAGATGTATTTCAGAGGAAATGTAACTGCTGCCTCCGTATGGTGCTTTTCACCGACTGTACAGTGCAGGGAAGTCGTCATGGTCGATGCATCACTGAAGCTAAGACACATTAAGAATTCCTAAACAAGTGACTTTTATTATTAAAAGTGTGTGCGCCTGTGTATAAACACAGTATTTCTCGTTCTTTTCTATTCATTTGCAAAGTTGCACTTTTAGCTTTGGTTACTAAGCAACCTGCAACGCATCACACAGTCGAAGAACTCAAGAGGGATGACAGTGAAGTTGCCTTGAGTCTCCTGGTGAAAAGGTGCATTCATATTTGCACAACAAATCCATCAAGTGTTGTCTCTCCAAGGCTCTCTCAAGTTTCTCCTTTGTCTTAGATTTTCTCTGTTTCCGGAGGAACTCTTTTTTTGAAGGTGAAATCAGCTTTGCTTTTATTCTAAAAACCTTTTTATCCACACTGGGACATGAGTTAACACCACGAGCCAGAGGTGCATTTACCCTTCTTTTTAAAGGTCCAATTCAATCAACGGCCAAACTCGAGTAGTCTGCAGACTTTTCAACTTTCAAATAAACTGCCGATGTGATCGACCCAATCTTCAGCACCAGTCATAAAAAGAAGAAAACAAGAAACGCTTATCTGTGGCAAACAAACGATAGACAGAAATGCCTTCGATATGAGGGGTCAAACACACCGCAGCGTCTTTAACAGTGAGAAGTAATAATAAAACAGAATGACTGCTGTTCTAAAGGGGTAAGCTGTAGCTCCTTATTTGCTGTAATTCCATAAAAATAACAACTGAAGTGCTTGAGCACAGTAAACTTGGTTGTTATTGTGTTGTTGGTATTTTTATTTATTACAAATAACTGGGCCTGCATGTGTGAAGGGAGTGAAAACTTTTAGTGTGACTAATTTAACTTAACATTAGCGAACGTATTCTTCTGATGCATTCATGTGAAGCACGTGAAGCCCAAAACATATCTCAACAATAAAGTCTATCGTATCGTGCGGCTTTGTCATCATCTGTGGAGGTCGGCAGCGTTTGTTAACAAACTGCACTTTTTAAGCCTGTTCTCAATCTTTTTCCTGCATTACTCCAGAAGACACATTGCACCCTAACCATAAAATAGCTGCCTCATAGCCTAGAAGATCAATCAAAGTAATAGAATGAGTAAATGTAAATGTGCAGCTCCATTTCCCATAACAGGAGCTATTGCAGCTATCAGAGGCCTGCTCGATCTGTCCCTGTCAGGCTGCAGCTAAGGGAGAGGCCCAAAATAATATATTCAGCCAGGGAGATGGAATTAGGGTGGTGGCTCCTATCGGTGTGGGAGGGTGTGTGTGTGTGCATCTAAGACAGCAAAACATGGATCACACAGGTCTTTATCCACTCAGCTAAACAATATATATCTTATATGAGAATAAAGGGACATATGGGAGGGGAGTGCATGTTCCTGCAGAGGTCGTTTGGGAAGAGTGGAAAGATACCATCTGCTGGGGTGTTCTCTGTGTTAGTGTGTTCAAGTAAAACATATTCTAAATGCCATGCCAGTGCTCTGTGGTATGAATGGTCCTCATGGCTCTCATTCAGAGGCTGCACTTCCTCGTCAAGCCTTCAAAGATGAGATCTAAAGCACATCTGGATAGATTCTCCAGCTGACCGGTAGAATGTATCCAGATGTGCTTTAGATCTCATCTTTGAGGGCTTGACGAGGAAGTGCAGCCTCTGAATGAGAGCCATGAGGACCATTCATAGAATGTATCCAGCGTGGAAGGTCCAGGGATTAGTCATTCCCAACATGTAATGATGAAAATGGGGAGAGAAACATTTATTTTTTGCATTTTAAATAAAAAAAATAGATCCTGTAAAATAAAGCTAAAACTATATCGTTTGACTGGAGCGACCGGGAGAACATTACATTTGTCAGGGGACAGTGAGATGGATGCGTGACACAACAAAGCACAGGATGTTCCAGCAGTGGACCAGCGTTTGAGTCCCCATCCTGAAGGGGGGGGGTGGACTGGAACTGAAATGTGAAGCTGCAGACTCATGTATTTTGCCAATGTTGCTTCTTACAAAATAACTTGAAGCAATGCCAGTTCATTGGAAGTTTAATCCAACGGTGTGAAACAGGTCATGTAGCAAATGTCACATAAAGTAAGGTTAACTGAAGGTAAACGTCTATTTTCACTAAACCAACTGTGTTTATATCCTGCCTAACCCTAACCGAGGTGTGTTTGTACATGATCCCAGCTAAAGTGTATTATTTGCTGTTGTCCAGCAGATTTAGTGCATAAATATGGGGAACTATGTGGCTTCTTTATTTCTGTTGGCATTTGGCACAACCAGTAAGAAGTTATGTACCTTTATTTTGTCAATAGTTGATATATTGATTTGTGGTGAGTCAAAGCCTTTTGTGCCATAATGACCAATAAAACATGTATTTTCAATTTTGCCTGGAGGCAACAGGCAACGACACGCATCATATTTTCACTCTAACAGCAGCTTTTATGACTTGCTGAAATAAAACTGTTCTCCAGTGTGATGAAGACAGATACTGACCATTTCCAACAGGCAACACAATCCAAAAGTGACAGATAAACTACAACAGTCTTCTGTTCTGAATGTAATTCTGCATTCTAGCTTTCACAGTGGAAGTTACAGTATCCGTGAGCATTGGCTCAGTGTTCCCGCAGACAGTGTTGTGCTGGGGGAGAACATATCCTGAGGTAGGAAATAAAGAAACTCCCTCAAAAGAACTATGATCAGTGTCAATTCCCACAGCAGGGACACACAAACTATTTTCTCCAGCAGTTTAATTCTTCAGCCAGTCCTGATCTTTGAAAACACACCATTTACTTATCTTCGCTTGTTTGTTGTATTTGTTGTTAGCCAGTGAACATGTTAACATTTTACATTACAATATTTGACTCAAAGGTTTTTTTTTTTACTTCATGTGAATAAACAGTTAAGGATAAGTGGAAGATATTATGTAAAATCCTGAGACAGCAGAAGACGGCTGTGGTCTGGCTTACGGTACTTTAATAAAGAGCCAATCAACATCAGACTGGAACCTAGTTATAAAATAATTGACAGGTTTATTAATATGTGGGCTCCCGCTACAAATTGTCTTTTTGTGCTGTTTAAGGGATGTTCCCATTAGTACCATCTGAAGATTCAGCAGTTACTGTTCATATGTGGAACTACAGTTAGGCCCATGCATGTGTGGGCCGATCACATTATATACTTTGAGACTTTCACATTATCTATTTTGAGAGATTTCACATATGCAGGAAACGGGATTCATCAGCCGCCTACAGGCATTTTTGGAAAAGCACTTATACATAAGTGTAAACATTTTTTAAACATCCTTTGCAGTCAATGACTAGTTAAGGTCGGGCTTTCGTAGACGTCGCCACACACCTTCACCTCTTACTGCCTCCAGTAACCGAACTGCTGCTCTGTTGTGTTGAGTTCAGGCATCTGACTTGGCCATTGAGGAACGTTCCATTCCGTTGTGTTCGAAATGTCTTGCATTGTTTTCGTATCATGTGCAGTCACTGTGAAGCAGCGGGATCAGTTTTGTAGGGTTCGTCTGAGGGTGAGCAGTTGGGAAGCTGCCTCCCTCTTTCTGCTCATATGCTCTCTCTGATTCAAATGATCTATCACATCATTACGTCACTACGTGCAGGCAACAGTCAGTGAAAAAATGAGCTTGGTACTGACCCTGCTCTCATGTGCTGTCACAATCAAAACTTCCATTTTCCTTTTTTCCCACAAATATGTTTAAAACATGCTGTACAATAATGTCGATATTTGAGAAACTGTTTCTTCCATCGACCAACAAACCTTCCCAGGCAGTGGTTAATTGTCCTAACGTGTTGTGGAGGTGATGATTCACGTCCCCCACCTTTCTCTCCAGCAGGAAGTCATGCCCTGTGGAAATGGAGCTTGATCTAGAACTACAAACAAAATATCTGGTGAGAAGTAATTTATCTTTCATTTTTAAGTTTCTATAATGTCCTTACGATTGCTTTGCAAAAAAGGTTGCTCTCGTTGAGATTCAAGGTTGTTTTTGGTTGTATAAACATAACATTTCAGCTTTATTGTTCATAAATCTAAACCCTTCATATTGTCAGATTTGCCCACCTCGATGTTTCCTCCCCTTCATTTTCAATCTCCTAATTGCAGTAATCCGCTGATTGTCCTAAACAATTCAGTCATCCCGTCCTGATCCTGTGGTGGGTGCATTACGTTATTACAGGAAGTTGTCTGACGACAGACTTTTCATTCTCCAAGCCTGTGTTCTCTCGTCCCTAAACTGCTACTCCACTCATCTTATACACGTACAGTGACAGGTGAAGTCCATTAGGGTATTACACTCAAAGCTAAAGCTAGGGTGTCGACATGAAGAGCCGCACCATCAAATCAGGTCCGTAAATGTTTGTGGTGACAGGATTTGTATTCTTTGAACTACGATGACCTGACAGCTTTAATTAAAGTGTGGAGACAAATATTGTATTGTAATTGTGTAGGAATCACAATTTTTCCTGGTTTCAAAAGGAACAGGATGAACCCGTATAACCATAAATTATATTGTCTTATGTCATCTTCATCATCGCAAATGTTTTGTAGTCCATGTCCACTCCAAGTCTAGAACCAATTATCACCATAGGAAAATGTTTTTATCTTTTTATAGCAGCTCTCTGTTTAACAAGAAAGGAGAAAACAAACTCAAAAAGAAAATGCACACAAAGAAATCTGAAGATGGATAAAAGGCAACCAGTGACTCCACAACGCTGTTAAAGTTGTTGTTCAGTCCTGTTTGTTGTACAAATACACCATGAAATTATTTGTAATCAAAGATAAATGACAAGAAATTAGAATATATTGAGGACTACTGGTAAAGAGGACGGAGGACAGCACGTCCACATTGGAGCAGATAAATGCTAACAGGCTACATACAGAAAAGGACTGAGCCAGGATGGGAACCTGTTTAGTGAGAGGAGAAGCTGACTGTTAAAACAGAAAAAGGAAAACAGTCCAACACAAGGACAACTCCCAGTGTCTGTCATTATGTTTTATGATCACATAATCTAGGCTTGACTTGTTAGGAGCAGGTGGATGTCTCTCTGTACCCACACCGGATGAGTAAACAGAAGTTAAAACTGTGTTGTGAAATATTAAAAACGAGCCAGGGACGTGGAGTGCAACACGAGGAGATAGACGGTGTGAGTTTGAAGGGTTGAAGGCTAATCGCAAACACTTAGACAGGCAAACACATGGGTTCGTTCAAAGAAATCCATCAGTGCACATCGGATGCACTCGCTGCGAATTACAACATTTACTCAAACGCTATTTTTATTCCACTTCTGTGCTTTTCAATTGCCTGAAAGTGACGTGATCTTCTCAGCACGCATCAGGCAGGCTTACTGGTGGTTATATACGGCAGGAGGAGTCACTTTATTGGCATCTGGTGTGAAAAAGAGCCGCACTAAGGTCTTCAGTCACCATCCTTTTAATTGCCCATTCAGTTTGGACACGAGCACGGACGCTTTTTCAACATGAAGACAAGGAAACGCACGATACAGAGGGCCTGCTCCTCTTCACCCCCTTCATCCCCTCGTGTTTCCTCTTCTCTGATGTTTGCTCGCTGTATATTCAAGATGATGTTTGCATGTCTCCAGGAAGCCAATTAAAACCTAGCTCGTGGCTACGCTGCACACAATAAAAGAGCATAACATGACGCACCCCGCATACATTCATCTGTGCTCATCTGGGAATTTACCTGTGGAAGTCATGATGTGTTGATCCAATGAATTTTGGTCTTGCATGCATTTGCACTTTCATTGCAGAGGCTTCAGTGAAGCTCAAGAACATAAAGCAGGGTTACTCCGTGCAGTCAGGAAGCGATGCGTGAAGAGATTCATCTAAATGTACACACACAAATGGCTTTCATCCGGCGTTGGATGGACGTGAGATGAGTCACGACTGGATATAAAAGAAGAATCGACCAAAGGCTGCGTCTTTGCAAACAAACTCGAGTCCTGGTGAGAGAACTGTCGGTCACCTCAAACATTTCTCAGCTCCAAATTGCAAAGATTTTTGGCATTTCAGCATCTGAAGTAATATTCTTGTGAAAAGATTCGGGGACTCTGGGGAAATCTCAGTGTTTAAAGGTCAAAGGCAGAACCCACTGTTGACCGTCCGTGACCTTCGGGCCCTCGGGAGGCGCCGCGTGAGGAGAACTATTTCTGTCACTTCACACTGCTTCAGAAATACGTGTCCCTGCCGCTTCACTTCTTGTCTGGTACTGTTGGTGGCCCCTCTTTCCTCTCTCTACGTTCAACACTGGGATTCTGGTGGGTTCTGTTTCTTTTATTTAAGGTAATATTTCCCCTCCGCTGTTGCCTGGTGCTTGCTCAGGGGGTATTTGTTGGGTTGATTCCATAAGGTCCTGACCTTTTTATGTGAGATAACACAACTCTGATCTAGCATTATATAAAACGATGTAAATAAATGAAATGGAAATACTTGCTGAAACTATATTAGACACGGAGGAAGTGTAGATTTAGAGTTAGCTACTGTCTGAAGGCTGAATTTTGAGTGGATGAATTCAGACTTTGTCCACTCTATAGATAATGGATTTGCATTTACTGCCGGTGTGTTTTAACTCTTCTTCTTTTTATTGTTTATTACTTTACATAGAGTTTCTACGCCGATCGCTTCACAACACAAGGCTCCTTTATTTGTGCTTCCGATGACTTCAAGGCCCATCGTGAACATAGATGTTTATTCCACAAGTGTTTAGCTCTCAAACCTGGAATCTGTGAGAGAAGGATTTCCTTCCTGTCCCGTGTTTGGCTTTTTACCTAAATCCAGACAGATTCTGTTTTGTATTCTGTGCGGAGATATATTAATTAATGAAGTCACGCTGCTGTGCCAAAATTATGCAGGATCCTCGCTGCCAAATGACGGCGGATGAAACACGTGCATCATTGCTGTTGCTGTGAGATACTGTAAACACAGACGAACTACAAAGTAGAGCTCCAGAGTCTCTTAAGTCATGACACAGAAGAGCTGCACTGATGTTCCTGCAGAATTCACAACTATGTCATTTAAGTAGTTTCATGAATATATTAATTATAGAAGTTAATGGGAAAGTGCAGCAAACAGAACGCAGCCACACTTCACATAACTGAGAGGTTCATATTGATTTCGAAAGCAGTCCCCGCCACTAACGTAGCACTGCATCAGGAAGTGTGCTGAGCAGGTTTCATGTCAAATGCTATTTGGGTCCAAAATGAGCCCTGAAATTGACTGTGTCACCTAAACTGCATAAGTACAACCGAGGCCTCACCTTTTAACCTACACTGGTGCAATCAAGTTCATCTGGTGCCAGGAAATATAACTAGCATAAGATACCTAGCATTGGCCCTGTAGAAAAGAAAAACCCAGCACTGGAGAAATTAACAGGAAAAACAGCTTACTCTGACTCTGACAATAATATTATGTTAAATAATGTTTGTGTACATTTAAAAAAGTGACGTGAAGATAAGAAAACTATTGCTGTTGAATTACAACAAGACAACTTTACATTGTTTTTATTGCTAAAATGTTCAAAACTATATATAAAAAGAATATTTTTAAAGTGGAATTTTAAAACAAAGTGAATTTATGGTCAAGTCGGTGCAGAAAGTACAGAGAGCAATTGTTTGCTCTTTTATTAAACATGCACTGAATTCCACCGCATGAAATCAGCTGGAATAGATATTGCTGTTGCACAACAACCGGAGTTCTGCGCAAAAACAATACGCTGAGATTGACAATAATACAGGCCTTGATGGGAAGTGCTTTTATGAACAGTGCAGTGCAGAGAATTCTGTGGCACGTCAATGTTTTTAGTAGTGGAAATGCAAAAAATGTTGCATGAATACGTGAATAAAGTCCACGAATCACCCATAACTAATCTGAATGAACAAAAAGCTGGCAGTAAAAATGCAGGTCAGAGGCTCCTCAAACCTTGACACACAGAGACGCTATGGCCACATTAGCAGACCAGATGGTTTTACAGGTGCTTCTTTACCACAGAAGGACAGAGAGGGTGTACTACTGTAGCATAACCGCAGCCTCCTAAATCGATCTAGGCGGTGTGCCTCGTCCTGAAAGGGAGCTAACTAGCTCAGAACTAAAACTCTGAAGATTCTGAAATAATAAAGACCCATTTAATTAAAATTCAGCTACTATAAAAAACTATATTTCAAAATAATGAGCTGTATTTTAACGGATTCTTCAATTAAATCATGTCTTTTTGTAATATTTTGGGGCTTCGTGCCACATGAGCAGCAGACTACAGTGACCTCAGGTACACACAAACACACAAATACTTTTAACTTGCATGTTCCTTGATGTAGAAAGTCACTTTAATAATAGAGAGCTCTGGGCTGTGCCTGGTCATCTTTTATTCATATGCTCTTCTCTCTTTGCACTGAGACGCTCTTTGCTTCTTACGCCAGTGACACCAGTGGCATTTTTCAGCTCTATTGTGAAAGAATTTGCGTTCGCCAGAATCTAAAGGAGCAGGTTGTAAAGTCGGTGGTAAAACTGAGAAGACGGAGAGTGATGATGTTTTCCTGTGGTTCCTTAAGCCGCCGGTGTTTATCAACTGAGACTAATTAAACTAATCCGAAATTTGAATCAGGTGAGTTGCTTTGGGTGAAGACTATTAAAGAAATGAGAGTTATGACAAGTGAGCGCTTTACGGAGATCATTTCAACTCCTAATATTACTTAATGTTTCCCTCAACATCGTGTTTTTGTCACCTCGCTGCTATTACTCAAGCGTGCGAGTGTGCAATCAAGTCATTACCATGACAACTGTGAT
This sequence comes from Microctenopoma stevenorrisi, assembly GCA_032270685.1. Lineage (NCBI taxonomy): Eukaryota > Metazoa > Chordata > Actinopteri > Anabantiformes > Anabantidae > Microctenopoma > Microctenopoma stevenorrisi. The sequence goes on from JAUMTR010000011.1 coordinate 1,521,396, forward strand.
TATGATTTATGCTAAGCAGGCGTATTATTTTTCTAAGTAGATTGCAAAAGTACAATAACAATTAAGTCGTGCACATTTGCAAGTCAGAACTTATTCAATGACTGCGTTTATACAGCGTGCAGAGAGGACAAAGTCAACTGAGGCTGCTCAGCCCATTAAATGTCATAACTTATAAGGCACTATATAACATTTATCGCAGGGTTGAATGGGGCCAGAAAAGTAGAATGTCGATACATTTTTCTCTCAGTCGAGGGGTTGTCGGAATAATTTGGGAGAATAGTGGAGAGCTTTGAACTTTTGTCCAGGAAGTTGCAGATGGATGGATGGTTGGATGTTGCAAACACAGGTTCATCCAGTCCGTACAATGTGATTTATTCTCCATAAATGAATAATGAAAACATTAAATGTGCAATTGAAACCTGCCTAAATTCTGTCACTGGCTGAACTTGTGTTAGAGACGACCATGTGACAGGATCGAGGCTTTCTTTGCCTCATAATCGGCTGGTGGCCCATTTCTGCTTCACTGCCGTGGTTCACTTTTACTGCTCTCATAGAGTTGTTTTCAGCTTCGGCAGGATGCAGCTGCTTTCAGAGAGGAACCTCCTATAAACCACCTACCTACCGAGACAGATGACCGCCCAGCCTGAGCCTGGTTCTGCTGGGGTTGGTTAGGGTTAGGGTTAGTGCTGCTCAAGCGGGACTCTATATGTGGTTATATTTTATAGTAAAGTGCATTGAAATGACTTGTGTTGCGCTGTATAAATAAACTGACTTGAATTTAATCAAATTCAGCAGCTAAACACCCATATATTCCCCTGGGAGCTGGTACAGACCAAAAACCGAACGGGATGAATACTGGTTAATTGGAATATATTCTAATTCTGTAATTATATAATGCTTTGAAGTGTTATGCATGATTAACCCACACATGTTCTATTAGGCAAACAATTACGTTATCACTGTTCTCCTGTTGTGTTTCACCCTGAGTAGAACTAAATCAACTATGTGGAAATTGCTGTGTTTCAAAAATATAAGTGTTTATAAGTGATTCAGCAACAAACTCTAATCTGTTCAGGTGGATGTATAAGTTACAACCTTATGCCGTGATCCAATACATAAATTTGTAGAAGAGAAGTTTCTTTAACCTTTCTGAGAGTAAAGAGTCTTGTTTTGCAGAGAAATTATTATTCTAAGCTTCGGTTCTGGTACCGAGAATAGACCGCATGTTGGACACAACTTTGAGACACGTAAATGTGTGCACATACATATGTGTGTTAGGTGGTGGTGGGTGAGTGTGGGGTACATGTGCCCCCCCCTCGCCCCCGCCTTCCCGGGGGTAACTGCAAACAGAAATAGTAGGACAGGGACAGACAAGGCCAGAAAACTAGAATAAATCCAATGAAATATGCAAGCAGGGAGAGCGAGAGACAGAGAGTACCTTTACCTGCTTTCAGTTTCTTCCCCTCGTCTGTGGGGACCAGAGCTAGAGATGAAAACAGGAAGGAGAAGGGATGAAGAGGAGGGAGAGGGTATGGAGTCATGTCCCAGGATGGATGGAGGTAGGGATGGCTGAGAATAGACAGGACAAGAGCTGGCTCAGGCTGCTCGGGGACTGGCAGTAGCCTCTAAATGACACACGTTGACCCCCCACCGCTCTCGCTGTCAGCAGCACATCTCTTTCTCAGCAGTCCCCTTCTGTTTTAAACAGGAATGTTCAACAGTAAAATGTGGATTCTCTACGTCAATAAATGTTCACGCAACATGTTTAGTTTATTTTATCTAATCTTCTTTTTGAAAGCAACAACAGTAATGTTTCCTTAAAGAACCAGAACTGAGTATTTTACACATACCACAACAAGGCTCTTGGACTGTGTGAGTTGCTCGGCGTGATTATGAGGCTAATGTGTTTGTGTACGTGGGGTCACAGTGAGCTGTGACCTTTGACCTGAGAATCTGCACTGTTGGACATGTGTGCCAAACGTAAAGAAATTCCCCTCAGGCCGCTCTGAGACATTGTGTTCACGTGAACTTTCCCTGTGGCCTCCTGGTTGGACCTGTGTGTCTCCGTATGCACCGTGTACATTCTGTGCATGTACAGCAAGTCCTAGATATGTAGAGTATATTAACATCTTCACCATTTATTTTCATCCTAAGCTCTAATGATTGTTTGTTTCATGCAACCAACGATGACTCATGTGGACATGAAACTTTAATGATGATGTTTTTATTATATGTTTTTCTATCATCCTTTCATTAGTGAGAATCGCCACAATGCAACATCATGCAGTTTGTTTTGAGGAAGGAAAAAAAAAGGAAAGCACCCAGTCAGATTCAATGAGCTGCGACTCGTTACAGTCTTCATCAGAGCGGCTTGCTAAACGCCGCACCATGTTGGGAAGCCCTTCACTGTTCGGATACACAACACTGCACCGCAGACACAAAATTAATTTCCAAATAGCAAGATTGTGAGATGATCAGCTTAGCGTATCCCCAGACATCCAGTCTGCCTCAGCACTGTTATATTGGATTTGTCGTCTCGTAACTGATAAATACGAGAGGGTGCGCTGATATGGTGAATTTAAGTCTTGCTGTCAAGGATTTCTATGATTTTTTTTTCTTTTCTGAGGCCCTTCAGCCCACCCCTATATTCACAGAGCTGTCTAGTCCTTTGTTGCCCCGTTCTTATCCTCTGCACATGTACTGTGTGCAGTGCATCCAGTTATCTAAGGCACAGGAAAATGGAAGTTTTTGAACCAAACTGGATTAAAGGTGTTTGGCCAGGATTTGGGTTGTGTTGTTATTCCCACACGAGTGCAGTGAAAACTCTATTAGCTGACGGAGTCTGATGGGCTTTTGTGTCAGTTGGAGAAGAAGAGGAGGAATTCACGTATACGCCAGACAGACGCCTATCAATCGGGTATGAACGTCTTCTCTTTGGGACTTTTCATGTGCAAAACAGTATCACAGATTAATAAGTTCACACTGTCTCTGCTTCCGCGTCTCAGCAGGGAGCGAGGCGATGTGGTGCTTTGGTTCTGCTTATTGTTTGTGTGTGTATTTTCTGAAGCAGGCATGAAAGAGTCGGCTGAGGTGACACACAGAGGGGGGAAAAGGTTCATCAGGGCTGTTGTGTGTATTGCGACGTGGGTTCATGTCTGTCTTCCTGTGTGACTGTTGTTGCATCTATTCAGCTCCTCCCTCCCTCCCTCACACGTTCTTTTCACATCTCCGTGAAAGCGCTCGTGTCACCCCTTTCAAGCCGCTCAGGTTGGCAGTTCAAGGTGGAAAGTCGACACAGAAACAGCGGCTGGAGTAAATGGGAGATGGAGATGTAGGGGTGGATGTGCAACCGCTGGAGACGGCCTCCGGTTTTTAAAGCTCCAGCAGTGAATGCCATCTCCTCTGCTTCCCTCCTCTCTCCCTCTGCAGGCTCCGAGCGGAGGTTACGGTGGGTTAAGCCACAAACACAGTCATTGTGTCATGCCAGAATAAATAACACTCAGTTTGGGTTTGGTTTCACATTCAAGCACTCTGATTTGATTCAACTGCAGCCTGCTGATAACAAGCGTAGTGTATGCAGCATCCTTCAAATGGTATCTCCTCCCTGCATAGGTAATTGATTTCATGGATGGAGTTACACCACAGAATATCTGACATCTGGGCATTTAGAAGATTGATTTAGAAGTTATTGATGTTCTGCTTTATATCCTCCGACTTTTGACGGGAGGAAATCATGTGTTTGGTTTCCGTGCCAGCCACCAGCAGCGGTGATTAGAGCTGCCCTGTTGTAACCTCTCCCCCAAAAAACGGATGCTAGCGCGACGCTCCCGCTTCAGAAACATAGTGGGAATATAATGCAGCTTTGAGCCCATGCAACGTCACCTACAGCAGCAGACAGGTGGCATCGGAACACACAGTAAAAAAACGTGCTGTATGAGGAGCAGACACATTCCACACATTTCTGTCTGTGTCAGCAAATTCCTTTAAGTCCGGCACACAACGGGGCATTCAGGTGCACGAGCACAAAATGTCGTCTTCATCTACTACAGTCCTCTCCCCTGTTCTCGTTCTCTTTCTTGTTCATCGCTCCTTAGTGGCTCCTCAATGCTCGAGGTTCCTCTCACACAGCCAACACTTCAGAGGAACGATATAGCACGTATTCTTTTTGCAAAAGGTGAAGATCATCATTATTCAAAAGGCAGAATTTTTCAGACGTCATGTATTATTCTACCTTTTCAACATTTACTTCTTTTTGCCTTGAAGTTATCTTCTTCTTAACTCGCACAATCTGGACTGTGGCCTAAACTATCGCGAGGAGAAAAGCAGCGCTGGAAATGAGATGTTACCAACCAGCCCCCCATCTTAAAAAGAAAAACTTCAAGGAGCGATGTCTGGAGAGACGGCAGTGAAGAAACACAATCTAGTCCTCTTTTAGAGGACGGACACGCCCCTTTATTGGAAACTAAAAGTACCACTTCACATCTTCATCATCAGGTGACAGGTTGCATCCCCAGCTCCATTAATAGAAACCCATAAACTGAAATAAACACTGGTATTTGTAATTTGACCATGACTTTTATATCTCCAACAGATAAGTTTCCACTTGTGGCGATGACAGTTGTAGCTGCAATAACGCCCGTACGGACAGTGTTTGTGTGACAGTGATGCCGCTTCATATGCTTCTCTGTCCAGATGCAGGCTGCATTTCAATATGAGGTGTAAATGCAATCACTCGGATGGCACCGCGGCAGCTGCTGCACATCCAGCCAAACAATTACATTAGCGTCATCACACTGTCCACATTAGCTCACCATGCACACCAACGTCCCCGCTCTCAGCTCTCAGCTCACAGCTCACCCCAGATCCACGTCTAACGTTAAGTTAAGTGAACACAAAAGGGGATGAACGAGTTTCCTCTATCGCTCACCGAGGGCGAAACGCCTTCAGTGAGGACCCCCAGTTTTCTTCGTGGGTGAATAATGATAGTAGCTTAAGAAGTTAACCTCTCCGTATGTGAGTTTCAAAACAAGAGCATTATCTTTATGCGCTGAATAATGTGCTTGACATCGCCTTGACTGTGACACCCTGACTTTAGGAATACATTCTGCCAGTGAAAAGAGGAGATGCTGGGAATTAGCATTTTTATTCCTTTCTACAGTCGACAGGTTTTCAGATGTAAAGTCTCATGTAGGGAAATTATTAAGTTAGTCTTTTTTTCATCATTTAAAATATTGTGGCCCCTTGATGGCCCCTAACTCAGAAACATCCTAGATCCGTCACTGTGCCGTAGTATGAATTATCATTAGCTGCCACATTCAAGTTGGCCGGCGATGTATTCGTTAACATAATGCAGACTGTGGCCGTGGGCCACAGGCAAAGACAATAAATCTTATGTATTTGCTTTTAGTTCTGTGAATTAGGCTTCACTTCGGCTCCAGCTTATGTCTAGCTCTCACTCACTGTTAGTAATTTGGCAGAACAACAGCGTTGCCCGTGGCGCAACAATAATCGAAGCTTCTGAACTCTTCTGCCATTTATTCCTCGTTTTTGCACGAGCGCGTATGAGAATTTCCCTACACAGAAATGTGTGACAGCTGTCCAGTCTTGTTTTTCCATAATAAGGCAGATACACACTCAGTGACCGTCCATGAATATTTCGTGCTCGTGACGATTGGTTGAACCCAGCGCCAGCCTGGCTCAGTCCTTTCTGTCAGTTGGCAGAAAAAGTTGTGTGAAAAGGGTCATTTCTTTAACCGTAAGAGCAAGTAGTAGTTCCAAAGATTTCTTTTAATAATAACAATACGTTTTATTTGTAGGCGCCTTTCTGGGCACTCAAGGACACCGAACACAGTTACAGACTATACAAGTTAGAAACTATAAAGTAAAGCTGTACGGTTAGCAACAGCAGATGTCGTTAGAGACAGAAGGCAATGTTAAACAGATGGGTTTGAAAAGCAGAGCGGCTGAATGCTCTGCACCCCATGGTAGTAAGGCGTGCAGAGGGGACAGTCAAGTGGATGGAGGAGGAGGATCTAAAGGTGCGAGAGGGAGTGGCAACATGAAGGAGGTCAGACAGCGAGGCCGTGGATGGCCTTGAATGTTAACAGGAGGACTTTAAATTCACTGCGGAACTTAACTGGAAGCCAGTGAAGCTGCTGGAGGACAGGAGTGAGGTGGTTGATGGATGGGGTTCTGGACCAGTTGGAGCTTGTGGAGGGATTTGTGAGGAAAGCCAAGGAGGAGGGAATAGCAGCACACGAGAGGTGAAAAGACTGTGAAGAAGGATAGCACTGGTATAGGGGGGGGCAGTTAATGTCACGTATGATATCATCCTCACAACCCTCGGAGACCTACAGCAGCTGCAGAACATCTTTCCCTGAACCTTCCTCTGTCTGCTGGTTTGGTATGGCTGGTCTATAAACTCCTTTTTTTCCTTGTATTATTGATGTATATAAGATAAATGTTGCAAAAACGTCTCCTTAGCCTCAGACTATAATTGCATGTAGTGTGCTTTGAAACCTGCTGCACTGTCTGAAGAACTGACCTCCAGCACTTTCGAAATACTGCTCTCTTTGCCGAATTGGAGAAGTATTCTAATTCCTATAAGACCACAGCACTTTAGTGGGTTTAGTCATGTCCAGACAGCACTGTAAAATGACCTCCACTCTGACACCATGCCTGCGTAGCAGCCAGGTTAGAGGCTAGCTTCGATTCATGTCCCGTCCTGATTAGATCTTCCTCTTAGGCCTCCACTCCAATCATCATTCTGAGCAGGAGACACAAGCACCTGTCTCTTCCCACGTCCTGTTATAACCCGAGGTGGCTGGTGTGTGCGCACGGAGAGCGTTGACTGTGAGTGTTCATATATCGAGCAGGTACCCTGAGAATATATTACCATCTCCTCCCCTACATTAGACTGTTTTTTATTACTATTCATAATTCTGGTGATATTGACTCAGTGATGAGCTGAATTGAGTTTATGAGGCTTTTCCTCTGAGAGGAATACCAGCACACACCTCTAGTTGAGTCAGCAGAATAACATCAAAACTAATCACAATTTAACGGATCTTCAAGTCCCAAGGTCACAGAGTTGTGAATAAAGCATAGCCTAGAGCACACTTGGACAACCCCGTCCTCTCCACGTCTAGACCACTTCTGATGAGCTGAACATCGGGGTTGGATTTGCTTGAACTGGACCACAGGCTTTATTTAAATTGTAGTTTCTCAGCAGGCTTTCTTTCAGTAATAACCATATGCTAAGACTAGCCATTCCCCAAGCTATTCTGTTTAATTCCTCACTATAATTCAACACCACCCGGCCAAAGGCGAAGGACGTCGTGTGGAATTAAAGTTGTGTCTGGTTCAAGAGTGTCCAACATTTGCACAGAGAGCTTTTCCCTCAGTTCAGGGCTGATGTAATGTATAATACCTTATTAAAATAATGACGTCATTGTCAGCGAATAATAAAATGACGCCATAACAGCACCAGAGAAGAGTAAACCATAATGTTACAGGACAAAGCTGTGTAAAAGCCACTTAACAGTGATTAGTGTCTACAATAGGAGTCTAGGATTAAAGGAAGAACAGTTCTTATGGCGTGACAATGTGCCTGTGGACTCCGTCTGAGCTTAAACACTGCCGAGCTAAAATCTGTTACAGTTCACGATGTGTCCTCCGGAGATGGCAGGGAGATGTGGCTGGAAATCACATTATAGGATTTCTGACATTCTCATTTATGTGTGAAATATCCATAGGTAACACCCAAAGCCTCGGAGTGATGAGAGCTGTGACTATCTGGTTCTCTGTTGTCTTACTTTCTAGGGTTGGGCTTAAAATGCTAAGAGCAAATCAAAAGGCTGTAACTCGCAATGTTTGTGCTTGCTGTTACTGAAAGTTCAACTAAGTTTAGGGTTAGCCTGTGTTTTTTGGACAAGTGGTAAATATCCAAACCTCCTGAGACTAGAAAAAGCATGCTGATGTTAGTCGTTGTTTTGTTTTGAGTATTTCTTGTCACATCATAATGTAGATGTTTGAAATGTTTTTTTTCCTTCTTCACGCTAATTCCATCGGTTGTGTGGTTTCTCCATCCTTCCTAAAAACACACAGCAGAAATAATGTGATGCCAACATGACCCACGTGACCTGCTTGGCCAATTATTATTCCAGACCACTTTCATCCTTTTTCAATGAGTCCAGCGTTGTCTAACTCTAACTGTCCCAGTGAACGATTGCAGTAGTGTCCTGAAGTTGTAATAGATGAATTTAGTGATGTTCAGAAATATGTTTTCCTAAATCAGTTGAGCTTTGCCTCAAGAAGAATACATTAGCGGGTTTACCGTGATTACCTTGGTCAGGTCTGATTTCAAACTGCTGAGTTGTACTATTTCTTTTTTTAAATACTTTTCCTTTAGCAGGCTTTGTTGTGTTGTTCCATTTTAAGTGATTTTACAGACATGGCACAGCAGGAGACATTAGAGTACCCACCTCCCATTGCTATTTTTGAATAATTTAAGTTTCCGGGCCCTGCACTAGTCGGCCTGCTCTGATATCGCGTGAGTAGTGGGACCATCCTTCATACACCCTCTCTGTCAAAGATAAAGCACGCCCAGAGGACCCAGTGACGCCAGCATCGAATGATTAATTAAGAAACATATCCTTCAGAGGCAGACATTTCAATTACTGTAGACCTAAATTGTTCAGTTAACCGGGGTGTGGTGAGTCCACATCTTATTACATGCGGCGCATTAGGCTGGATAAGGGTTTGTATTTTTTTAGACTGCCTATGATGGTAGAAACATTGTGTGCCTCTCGCTTTCTATTTCTTTTTAAAATCAACAACATGGAGCAGGGCTGTCCTCTGAATGAATGCTTCCCCTGTTTCTATTATGATCACAATCAGCCACTCACCAAAAATAATGCAGCCCTGATCAAACTGAATGTGAAGCGTCCACAACTAGGAGGTTGAAACTTGCTTACTTGCTTGGTAGAAACGTTTACTTGGCTCTACTGACAAAATCATGAAAACAAAATCAAGGATTTCCAGTAATCCAGAAGAAATGATCACAGTAAGAGACTGCCTTAAATTACTATTTAAATCAATGGTTGCACTTTCAGCACTTCTTACCCACATGCAGAGTGGATGATTATGAAAGTCAGCATGAAATTATCAAACAACTGTCAAACATCTTTTCGTGGGTCTCGTTTGAGTGGGAGCTGTGATCTGACTAGAAAGGAGTGTTTGAAACGACGATTTCGAGTAAATCACCGCTAATGAGTGCATAACCACAAAAGAAAAAAGTGCTCTGGCCTCCCTCCTGTGCTGTTTAACCTCATTCACCCCGTTCCTTCCACTGGATGTTGAATCTGCACATTCGTCTCAGACGCCTGATCCACAAACAGCTGAACATCCAGGCGACAATCATCTGGGAAATGGATCCTGCCAAAGAATAGTACTCACAGGGCCCGATTTTCCAGAATTTGTGCTGTATTGGCAAACTCCTTTTATGTACAGGAATCATTTCTTTTGATTGTATTTATAAAAACCTTGTTGCAATGAAACCGTAGGATTGGCCCTAAAGGACAAATTCTAAGAATGTGTTTTCACACTAATATAATGTTGTTGTGTACTAAAATGTAATGTTTCAGCAGTGTAGCTTCTCCCAGTTTAAGAAGTGTTATAGTAGAAATAAAAGTCATTTTACTGTTGCATTGATTATGTTTTTGAAACTACATCATTTACGCTGGTACTCTCCCCTTTCTTTTTTGGAGCAGTAATGACGTTATAGAAGAATACGTCTGAAGTGCCATGAATTCTTAGAAACATGTAGAGGCAGGTCTCTGTTCGCCATATAGACACAGTTTATTGTATTTTAATAGAAGGCTACCTTACTCATCAATCCATTTTTGGTTGTTGTTCGTATTTTTAATTCAATTTAAAGTTAAAGTGTTTGCTCTGGTTGGTTGGTGTCGGTTGCTCTGATTCTATCAGTACAATGTAAAACTCACCAGACGTTGAAATTTCATTTTTCCTTCACTACTTTTTTCCAGTTTTTCTAACTCCTTAAACCAACTTTTTCATCACCATTGAGTTACCGCAGATGAAAGTCAACATTTGGGCTTTTCACATGTAACGCTTTACATTAAAAGCACTAAAGGTACATCTTTGTGTGATGTGAGATGTGACTCTACTACTATAATATGTATCTTGGCACATTAATATTTAACAGCTTGTCTGGACAGGGAGGAAGACACGATGGTTGGATGGGTCAACAGCAGAATTAAGAGCAATTTGTATCTTACAAAACGCCAGGTCAGTATTTGCTGGAGAATATGGAGTACTCCAGGGCTTGGTTCTTGGCCCTCTCGTTTTTTTCTATAATCTAATATAATGGTTCACCTTTACACATGACAGCTGTGTGATTTCGCAGAGCTTGACAGCCAAAACTCTCTGGATCACATGTGCGTCTTGCCTCT
>JAUMTR010000011.1:1531967-1562675 GCA_032270685.1 Microctenopoma stevenorrisi
CTTTACACATGACAGCTGTGTGATTTCGCAGAGCTTGACAGCCAAAACTCTCTGGATCACATGTGCGTCTTGCCTCTTCCTACCATTCCCCTCCCCTCCTTCCCTTCCTTTGGAAGAACCTCCCTGCTGAAATCACACAGTCTAAATATGTTGAGCTGTTTCAATTTAAACTCGACTCATTTATATGCCCTAACAGTCAGTTAGTGACTGGAATTGTTTGACCTGTTTTTGCTGTGGATCAGGAGGAAGAGCTGTTGCCTGCCAAACGAGATAGAACAGGCCAAGAAGTGCAGACCATCGATCTAGTTCTTGGTTGGTGGGTTAATTTCAGCCTCAACCTGTTTTTAGTGTAGCTATTGCTAGTTGCTTTCTTTACCTTTCCTGAAAACTACTGAATTAATTCAACACTTTTGTTGTTTCTCTCCCAAACACATAAGCACATGTAGCGCTCCATCTTTTTTCTCTCTTGTTTCTTCTATCCTCTTTCCAGGTCCTCATCATGGGAGGTAGCTGTGTGGCTCAGGCCCTGCTGGACGGCTGGATGATGAAGCTGCTAATTGTATCTAACTGAATATATCTTTCAGCACATTGTTTTATTTTTATAGTCCCCAAGTCCTGATGAGCCTGCTACACAGTTCCTACGTGGGACCGTTTAGCAACTAAACAGCCAGATATATTTGTGTGTGTGTTCAGGATATCAGGTGATGCTGGTATGGAAGACACAAGGGTACATGGTTGGGTTGACAATAGATGAAACATTAGCAGACTCCTTAGCAGTTTTTTTCCACCTTTGCAATCCATAGATGATTTTCTGTGCACTCGAGGTTCAGTTCCCTGGGCTCATTGTCATGATACAGCAGGCTACATTAAATACAGACATTTCCATCATTCAGAAGCAAAGCAGCTGCTGGAAACCTTTGTTTCTTTGGTAGACACTGTGTCAGCTGCAATGAAAGCTTTAAACAGTGAGAACGCTCAGTGATACACACAGTTAGCTGGGTAAGAAGAAATGTGTGTGTCTGTAAAGGTTAAGCCAAAAGTGATGCCCCAGAAATATACGAGGCTCTGGATACATGCCAGTCGTGTGCACGGATTACTTTCTGGGAACAATGAGAAACATAGCATTACATGGTACTTTTCTATCCAAAGCCATCAGTCTGCTCCTCTATCAGCTGCCGTGTATTTGAGGGCTCACACTCTAAATGCATGTCAAACACAGAGCATTGAACAGTGTATTATTGCGTTTAAAACCATCCCTGTACCATCCACAGCTCCATAAAATCCAGAGATCGGACCCAATCTGTGGAGCTAACCGCTAATGCTGCACACGCGCTCGTTACTGTGCGTTATGATTCTGAGCCTGTTCCTTCATGAATATCATTGATTATAAAGTTGTTCTGAGCCTGGCAAGAAAATGTGCTTTAACAGATGCACCCATTAAATGCAGTAGATTATGGATTTCATTGAACAGCTTTAGCACATAAAAACCTAGACTCTAAGCCTAATCCCTGTTTCATTTTTACTGTACAATTCTTCATATTCATGTGTTTGTGAATCTGTGTGTGTGAGTGTGTGTGTGTGTGTGTGTGTCTACATTTACTCCCGCTTGGCAGTAGTAAAGTTTCCTTTATATTTTGCATCCAACACTAATTTGGGCCAAACAGCCTCCCTGTTGCTACGTCACTTTAATGCTCAGACCAGTGTCTCTTGGTGGAATGAGTCCTCGCTGCAGGACTCGGCACTTGAGAGGGGTGGCAGTGACATTTGAATTTATTTTATCTCTTCAGGCTCAGTGTCTCAAAATGATGCTGAAAAACCAGTCCATGCATTTGTTACTTCAAAGCTGGACTACTGTAATTCACTGCTAACGTTCCAATAACTCTTTAAAAAGCCTTCAGTTAATCTAAAACGCTGCAGCCAGACTTTGCTTCTCTCCTCCGTGTGTTGAATGTAAAATCCTTCTCCTCACATATAAAGCACAAAATCATCAGGGTCCGTCTTATGTTAAAGACTCGGTAGTAAAATATTGTCCCAGCAGAGCATTTCGCTCACAGAGCGCAGGTCTACCTGTGGTTCCAAGCATTTCTCATGAGTGACTCTGAACCATCTCTTTATTATGCAGCTATGGACCTTGTCCGCTGGAGGACTTTCCTCGACACTCCCCTGTCACGCCCATTGTTCTGTCTGCTGCTTGTTACTGTCCCTCTCTCTCTCTCTCTTCTGTCCACTAACCCCAACCAGACGTAATTCATTTTCTGTAGGGTCTGGAACAAATAAACTCTGTAACCTTGAGATTACTCAGGATTCTATATAAGTAAACCGCATTGATCAGGTCGCTCAGTTAGCTCATTAGTATTGATCACAATCCTAAATGACTAAAACTGTATTGGGGGTGTCTGGTATACACAAAATCCACATGATAGCTGTTCTGTCACGCAGCATCAAATCAGTGGGTGCTAATTAGAAAGCTAATCAATAAACATCTAGTTCAAATGATGGCATTTTGCCGCTGCTACTTAGCAGTCTCCTGCTGTTAACAATCCCTCAGACAAGATACGGTGTATATTCAGAATAATGAGAGCCACAAGTGTGTTGGCAAGATCTCGTTTCAATATTAAGTCATGGGTATTAAGTCAGTTAGAGTTTGAAATCTGAACATGAAGCAGTAGAATTCAGCACAATGCAGTAGGACTTCGACTAGATTAACATTTCAAATTATAAATCATCTGCCTGATACGGCCTGAGACCGTGGCAGAGGTGTCAAAGGTACAGATACTAGAGTGAAAAAATACTCTGGTAAAAGTAAAAGTTGAAATGTACTTAAGTAAAAAAACTATTTTCACCTTTAATGATACAAAACTGATTTTGATGATAAAGAAAAGTTCTAGACATACAAAACACATGTTCACAACCTGCACTGTCTTGTATAGAGAGGTTATTCAGAAATTCTCATATTTCATTTTTCTTTAAACCAAATTTCAAACAGGATAATATAGATTGAACTATGGATTAAACTATCGATTCCGATCCGATCTCCAATGAGTGCTGATCACTGATATCAGTCATTTGTAATGTAAGTTTTCTAAATGATTATAGGTATAGATTGATGAGTTATGTGTGGAATTAAATTATAAGGCTCCAGAATGAGACCTGACATAGTTTAATATCATATCTATGTTTATTGCTTCTAACTACCAGTGTTTCCCCACCCCACCTCCCATGCTGGGGTGTAATCAGTGCGTGATTACACCCCCACCCCCCACTACACCCAAGGAGTCAGGTACATTTTATAGACTTTTTGTGGAGCGTCAGATCACGTTAGAAGTTATTTCAGGTTCTTTTTCCATAGAACAAGTCAGTGTGAAGATCTGAAATCCAGAGTGAACTCTCTATACAGTAACTGACCGCTGTACGCGTCTCCATTCCCCTGCCGTTCACTTGTTTTGCCTTTTGTCCCTGAGGCCTGTCAATTTTTCCCAGTCACCTCTTTTGTTTTCAAACAAGAATATATCAATATGTATTTCAAGCAGAGGCTCTGGTCCAGACGTTGTGTCCCCATCAGTATTTAAGCACATGCTGTTAATCTTATTGGTGTCATAGTATTTTTTCTTTTGTATAATCTGGTTTAGAAGCTTAGGAAAAGTCAAATGAACCAATTTAATTCCACTTTCCTCCTGCTGTGGACGTTCTTTATTTGGAAAGCGAAGTATCAAACCCCCTGAGTACTGAGGTGAAACATACACGCTGAGAAATCCGGTGTCTGTCAGCTTCCTGAAATTACCCACCCAAACACTCACTGTTAGGTGTGCAGACTGCCAAAAAATCACAACATGTCCAGCTAGACTTGAGATTGTAATCAGATGGGATCTTTTTTTCTTCTACTCCCCCTCATCGCCTACATCTCTAACCCAACAGGATGACAGGTTACCAAACTCTGTCCAATTAGCAAGCTACTTGTGAGTCCACAGAAGTTTTGTTTGCCAACCCGAGTTCACTTGTCACTGAGAAACGTCGACCTAAACACATCACAATGCAACAAAGGAAACTTCTTCCGAGCAAAGCTAACACGCTGTGGGAGGGGTTTTTTGGGGGAGGGGGTGCTGACAGCAGCCTTGAGGCAGTTATTAAAAATGATCTATTGATCACGCTGTATGATGGAGACACATGTACGAGACCTAAACTTCACAGTGATTCAAAGGGATGTTATGAACCATATCACAGATAATGTCTGACACTGCAGGTGATTTCTACTTGATTCCAGTGAACCGTGGTAGCTCTAATGTGCGCGTCCTCAAAATGTTTCCCCTGTCTTTCTGTTTCAGCGAGTGACAGATGATGTCATTTCATCCTTTCGCTCACAGACGGACAGCTCGGGGACAACTTATCAAATGTCAACTTGACCAGTAACAATGCAGCATGTAGGAATAAGCTGACAGACCTCTCACAATCCAAGCATCAGGTACCTGTCATCAGCTGGGAGGTGCGAGCCGTGTGTGTGTCAGCAGGCAGCACTCAGAGGCCAGTGGTCAATGGGCATGTCTAGTATGAGCGACAGCCCACACCCACCGCACGCCATCTCCCCGAATCTTCTTCTCCAAGCAGTGGGATGTCTGCATTTACCCATGATCCTCGCACTTCAGCATCCTTGCTTAAAGCCACTTCTTTGTAACGACAGGGCAGGCAAAGGAGTAAAGCCAGACCCTGGACTCACTAGTATTCAGACATGCCACGTAAGAACACTGCCAAACAAAATATTTCAACGTAACTCACAAGCCTGCGCCGTAGACATGTAACCATGAACCTGATATAGTGACATTGGTGGAGGTGTAGAGTCAGCCAGGAGAGGAGGATGGGCCGGCGACGGATGTTTGAAGGAGAGGTGGCGGCTGCACGGCGTAGGTCTAGAAGGACGAATCACAGAAACATATATTTAAAGAATGGACAGTGGAGCTGATTGGCTTAAAGAAGTGGGAAGAAAAGTTTTAGGCAATATTACGAACCTAAAATAGCTTTTTTATTCATTTGCTCGATAGCAGCTGAATGGTTCAGTGGTGTGTCAGTCTCAATGTTTGGTATTCTGTAATCTGGATAACTTTCCTGGGATTAAGGTTTCAGTTGGTCCCTGTCTTCAGTAAAACACCCCAAAAGGGTGTCAATGACAAATCATTAGTTATTATTAGGCTTTCGTGAAGACGCTCACTCCACACGCTGTAAATCCCACGAGCTGCTGTGGTTGTTCCGTTGCAGGAGACATAAAGTAAGAGTTAGGGTTTGGCTGATAAGCAGTGGAAGCTGCAGTATTCAGATAAGCCTTTTGTACCTGATGTGCACTCGAGCTCCTCATCATAGACTATCTACGTCAAGGACACGCGATGGGATCACGGCGCCACACCAGACAGATTAACACAAGCCGGTACGTGCGTTAAGGCCCAACTTATGATAACCTTGTCTGCGCTTGTCAGGTGTGTAAACTTCATCACCATCTGTATTTCAGTCCAGCACGGGGGAAGGTGGCATGTAATAGAGATTTAGACCTTCAACACTTCCTTATCTGCTCCGGTGCATCTCACAGCAAACCATTTCCCTGCTGTTCGCTTGATTTGCCTTTTGTCTCAGAGGCTTCATGATATATTATAACTATAATATCCTGCTATCAATTACTAGCAGACACTATGCACTTATCACAGCAAAATTATCAGCTGCATAGCCTGTCCTCGAGGAGTGTTAAATTGCCATCATGGGAGTGCTATAGGCAATGATAAAAACTCAATAAACTCACTGTTGAGCAGCCTGCTGTAATACAGAGACATATTAAGTCCTTCTAGAGATATTATGGGGATATTATAGAATATTATGGAGCTTATTTCTCAGGGAAATCTTAGTTTTTTTCACATTAATCTCGAGGGAACACAGCAAATGAATCACGATCCCAATATAGAGCACAAATCCTTGAAAAAAAGGGAAAAACACAATACAGTGAAGGGGCACTGATTGCCAAACACAAATCACGCATCAGTACCAGCTTTGCTCTGACAGGATAGTGGGATTGTGGTGTTGAGGAGGTAGTCATGGCAACAGAAGATCTGTGACACAAAAGCACAACACAGCCACACGAAGACACACACAGACACACATCTGAATTCAGTGTGTTGACGCAGTTTTTGCTGCTGCTGAAGGAAACTGGAAAATTACTTAAACATTGTTATGCCACTCCTGACTGTAGATTATCCATCTCAGAGTCTTTTACATTTTGCTGATGGATAGGCTCATTTACATTGCTTTCTAAACAAGCCGGTTTTTAAGTCAGTAGCACTCCTACTCCTGATGTTGCAGCCTGTTTATTGAATTTCTACAGTTTGATAGCAAATAATTTAGTACGAGCTCTGCAATTTTCCAACTCAAACACAGTTTAGTTTCTTTTCAGCGAGGAAACATTAAGTATTAATACACTTATAGCATCCATGATGTGCTACTGACTGAAACATTGATTGTTGTGGATTATTTGTCTTAGAAACACAACCGACCTGTGCTCTGTACACGGTGAGGCAGGACGAGGCAGCGCTGGCAGCTGGCCAGAGTATACAGACGCGCTTCGAGAGGATCATTTGCTGCTTACGCGCACGTTCTTCTATTGCGAAATGATCCGTTCAGTTCACTGTTTACTGAAAAACTTTAGAACAATCAATGAATAAATGACAAAGTCCTTTGGAATAGAAGGCGAAACGTCGTCAAGGAACTAAAACAAGTCCAGCTGCCATTTAAAAACCATCATTTGAGATCTAATGAAAGTTTATTAAGTTCAGAGGACATCAGATCATTAGAAACCCATTTTGCAATAATAGTAGCACAACTTCAACAAACCTTTGACTGGTTATAGCTGTTATAAATCACAGATCTGACTCATCAGTGAACCACGCCATCGACCCCCAGTTGTGTGTGGCTGAAAGAGTTAAAGCAGTATTACTCATCATTTCTGGAGCATACCCACATCTTGCTTATCTATTGTTAGGTAATTCAACTTTAGACATTTTACCATTAGATTGACTTTAAAATCACTCTTCAGTCACAAGGAGCCTGAAGAGTGAAGGAACCAGGAATCACTGAAGTAAAAGACTCAATTCAGTCACACCTGAGCTGATGTAGCCTCTCAACACCAGGCTGCCATCTCTTTTCTATCAGGGTCATTTCGAAAGTGGCACTGAAGCCTGAATGTTATCTGGCAGCCCACATCGGTCCCTTTAGTTACACATTCAGCCAGTCCACCACAAGAAAATGACTTAGCACTTTCATTCCACACACTTGAGACTCCAATACTGCTTGGCAGCAGAATGCACCAGAATTCTTGTAGCTGTTTGAGAAATCTCACTCGTCATGCCTAATATTGTTTTTTCTTTTGTAAAAATCAGTAAATTAAACCCAGAGGAGCAACTGCACCATTAGTCAACTTAATGCGAGCCGCTTCAAAAACTGTATTTGATAATCACCTCATTACGCTGCCATCAGTCAACGTGAGAGTTGAGTAAAGCATAGAAACCGCGTGAATTCTCAACAAAAGACCAGTTGTTTTGTGCATCACATACCAGAATCCACTGGCTGGACGGAGCAGCCAGTTGGAGTGATGACTCTCTCACTCCATCATGGGTAATGGGGTAGACAGGAGGGAGTAAATAGGAGCTGAGGTAGCGCTGATAGAGAGTAACACCAGGGGCCAAGGTTGCATTCAATACCATTTATTCAAGTTTATATGAAGCGGAAATCTGGTGCGAAAGTGCCGGACAGGAGTCATTGACTCCTTCGGCTCCTGGTTTTCAATCACACAGTGTAGGCAGAGACGGGGAGCAGAGGGAGGGGGGTGTGATATAAATTCAAGTCAACATGTTAAAGTGTCATATAGACATGATGTGCAGTCACAAGTTATGATCCCTAAAGCTTCCTAATCAATGTTTGTATACTACCAACGGATAAGATGTGTGTGAGAGGTGTTGCTCACAGAGACAAACCCACAGCAGCGCAGGACCTTTGATTGTTTGTGTGGATGTGTGGGATTTCTTTCTCCCCCCATGCTCTGACTTCTTCGCAGCTCCGTTGTACAGAGGAGGCAGACGAGCGGGGTTGGAGGTGGTGATGAATGACACAACACACGTCTTCCTCTCCCTTTTCTCTCTCTCTCCGTCTCTGTCCAGCTGTCTGTCTTTCCTGCTCTCTCTTGAAGAAGTCTTCTTTCCAGTGTAGCTGCGTAAAGAGAGGACACGGTCCAGACACGATGCTGCTGGCAGCCGGATAGAGACGGGGGCCTCGCGCATCACTTCAAGGGCCTGTCACTCTCTGCCGTTCGTCTCGAGGACTGTGGGGAGCAGGCCACTTCATGTCCAAGCAGCTGTGTTGTGTGATTTGAATGGAGCTCTCTGAATGGCTGCTCTGTCTGCTGTGACGTTTACCAGCTACTGCGGCGGCGGCGTCTGGGCGTGTGCTCGTAGAGTGAACACATTTCTTGGACATACTCCCATGTATTTGTGTGTTCCTGCCTGTGCGCGATTAGGAGGCCGTGCGTCTTCCGTGCTCTGTGAACTCCCCGGGAGTGTTTTCAAACTCCTGTAGCAAAGGCTATTCCCAATTTGTTTTTGTGGATCAAGCAACCGGGACGGCAGCTGAGTGGAATGGTAATAAAAAGGGGGAAAAAAGGAAAAGCACCCTGTGGGAGCAGCCTGGCCGCTGTTGTTACGGGTGTGAAGTGAATACTGAGTGTTGGTGCTGAGGCTGCAGACAGTGAGAGGGCAGATTCGGTTGGATTCCTCCACTTGCACTCACTCCTCAGAGATGCTGCTGCTTGTGTGTGTGTGTGTTTTCTTGATGAGCTAAAAAAGTCTCACGTTGTGATTTCTGAAGCACACGAGCACCTGACAGCGAGGTGATGAAGAATGAGGAGACGACTGCTGTGGTGTGTGTGACAGGAGATCAATGAAAGTTTGATGGGTGTAGTTTGTAGCTCCTAATCTCTGGCACAGGCTGCAGGGCTGCTAACAGATCTGCTGTTAAGGTTATGATTTACGGAACATGAGCTGGTCTCTGATGAGGAGTCCTGGTTGTTCTAAAGGCTAATGGTGTGGTTGTTAGTACTCCGGTTATGATGGAGGAGAGGAGGAGGAATAGACATGGTGAGTGACTTAGACGTGCTTTTAATAGTTTGCCTCCATGTTGCCATCCTGACAACAGAATACCGTACGTAGGCCATACGGCTGTGGTCCCCAACCACCGGGCCCACAACAGAGATGTCTTTTCAACTTCTGCTGCAGAATTGCTTTGGTTTTGCAAAAGCACGGTGTGCAGGTTTGACCCGGAGCGCAGCCAGTCAAATTATTCCTTTTTGACAAAAGGCAACAGAGCAGAGGTGACAGATTTCTCCGTCTTCGGGTTTGCCTGCAGCTCATTTACACATTCGCACAAATTCACACGCAAATGCTTAGTGTGTGCGTCCGCACTGACACAGCCCAGTCCCCCTGATGGAGCGACATTATATCACACTTCATGATCATACATTTTTAATGGGGCAGACAGCAGGATGGAGAACCTGCTTCATCTTAATCCTCCTCCTCCTCCTCCTTCCTCAGTGCAACCTCCAAACATGAGTGAAACGGAGGGAAAGCCGCACGGTGTCAGCTGTCCCGCGTAGAAACACAACACCGGCTCACACACCCCTATCTTTCACATCTTATTTTAGCGCGCAGGAAATTCTACCAGTCTTATCTGAGACATTCATCAAACGCATCCTTTAGTTTTCTGCCTGCCTGCTAATTTCTCCAGCCTCCTGACACTCACTCTTCCCCGTCTCACTCCAACGTCAGTGGGTTTGTATATGATGCAAGTCTGCCCCCTGGTGAGTAAATATAACCAACCCGCTCACACAGAACGAGTTCCCATATGTCTGAGTGATTATGACTAGATTAATTTACACTTCAGTGTAATTAAAGTATGTTTTTCTATGCTGTCAAAGGAGACAAAGCAACACGCCCTGTGTGTGTGTGCGTGATTCACACACAGTACAATGAGACACGATTAGAAAATGAGGCAACTGTCCTGCACATGTCCTGTTGGGCTCGTTACCCTCAGAAACAGCTGGATTACCAGCAGAGCAACACGGGTAACTGGCCGGGATACTAACGCTGCATCACTTTCCTGGCGTCATGTTCAGTTTGTGCTGTACAGAGTCATTACAGGATTAGTTTTCTAGTGCAAAGCGAGCTGCAAGGAGGTGGTCAGGGAGGTTCACATACAGTCCTTTCTTCTGCCCCATTTATCTTTCTGACACTTTTTCCCATTCAGACAGCTTTTGCCACATCCGTTTTGGGCTGCCCTCTAGCTTTAGGAGAGTTTTTTAAACTTTGCTCTTTGGCTCCCCCTGCAGTCACTGAGTGTACACACCACTGTCGGAAATACCACTCACCAAAGAGAGAGTCACTGAGACAAGAGTAACTATGAGAGGAACTGATTTAAGGATAAATGAGAGGCAGTGACAGATGGTGGAAACATTATTTACCATACTAGAAATTAGCGTAACATATGCAAATGATTTTTAAACCTAATAAAGAATAGTTAAAAGCTTGATGTTTCATATACAGTCTCATTATTGTCTTATTATTTTTATAGTTCTATTGATTTGAATGTTTGCATCCCAGGACTATTTCTATCAGGCATAAAGCTGCTCGTTCAGACAGCTCAGCACATTTCCAGAGAGAGTCACAGCGCCCGCACAGCGCTTGACAGTGACTGTGATGGACAGGCGCCGCCTGGACAACACAAGTAATATGGCAAGTAATGGTATCAAGCAGGACGAGTGGCCTCTGTTCTCTCTCAGGCTGCATTAGTGATGGAGGCTAAAACCATTGTGAGGACTCGAGATGTACTCAATCCTCTCTGCACCAAATGTCCTCATCGATTTCATAATTTCACCTTATTAGGAGGCAAATACGGCTGTCTTGGCTCAGAACTCGGAGGGAAATAACTTCAGTGTGAATGAGACGTTCACACACGCGTCCTGCTTTCAACCTGCAAAACCCCATCCTGCCGGGATCAAAGGCTCCCCCGCCTGAAGGCAAAAGAGAAAAGAAGGGAGGGAGACGCCTGTCCTGGTGTGTCTTTCACCGTAATTGCCACTTCTGTGACCTGAACTCAGGGTATCTGAAGAGAATCTACTGCCCCTCCTGCAGGACTACGTGGACTAAACACTTCTGAATCATATAATGGAACAACAGCCTTGAGACATTGACGCCAGCACCAATTACAGCTCACACTGAGGTTGGCGTCTGCAGGCCAGTGTTGGAGCACAGTATCAGCTATGGCTGCAGCTCTTACAGTCAGGTGTGGAGACATTTTCTTTCTCGTTTCTCGTATAATCTTTTTGTTATACAGCCTGTTTTGATTTATCTGTATCTGAGGCTTCTGCATGTGGAGCATGTATTCAGGTTTCTCTTAGGAGGGCACGGTTTTGAATTGAATTTGTTGCACCTGTCTGATTGGCACAAGGTTCAACCACACAGCAAGATCACTGTGACATGTTTGTAATATTTGTGCCATGAAAAACTCATGTGGATGGTCTAGTGAAACTACTGCTGTGGCTGGTGTGAACAAAAAGGAACATTAGCTCTAATTCAGAATCATCCTTTTGGCAAATAATTACTGGATATTATTAATCCATAGTTTGTGGGACTCCTCGTACCTACCAGTAGGCCAGTTTATTATTTATTATTACCTTTAATAATGAGTCTCACTTCCTGTGATTCTCTCTTGGTGAGTAAATGGCTTCTTTCTATTGACATATTTTTTCAGTTTATAAGACACTATCTGGAGGAGTTTTAGAGAAGTAGGTTGACAATATCTGTAATGTGAGCAACTAGTGACATTAAAACCATAGAACCATAGAAAGAAAACTGAAAATTGGTGAAATTGCCCTTTTACACCATTACCTTGTCACGTGTAAAACAACCTCTATTACCTGTAAGGAAGAAGTGTGCTGCTGAAGGGTCTATGTGAAAGTGTTTCTCTGCACTGTGTGTGTCAGTGTGACTGAGTCAGAGACCCGCAGTATGTTCCCTGCTCAGTTCTGTCTGTTGTCAGACGGTTGAACCTCTCAGCGCATCCGTCTCATTCTCCGTCTTTTCCTGTGTCCCTGGCACTCATCTCGTCTTGGGCAGGTTCCATTTTAACTAACATGCTGAAAATGAGCCATGGGCACTTCAAAGCAGAGTGGAACAGATTTGCGGTGGCATTCCACCACTGCCCACCATGAAAACACAAACAGGCAGATGTAAGCTCCACGTTTTCATCAGGATAGTATAAGGTTTTTATTATAACATTGTACATTTAAATTTAAATCGACTTGTGTCACACGGGAACTTATGCAGAAGAATGTCTCGGTGTTTTGCAAATGCAAGATACACATTGGCAAGAAAAGGTAAGTTAACAATTTTCTGCATAAAACTGTGCTCTGGTGAAACATATATTTTAATTCAATTGAGTTTCATTTATATAGCGCCAACTCACAACAGACGTTATCTCGAGGCACTTTACAGTGTAAGGTTTAGGACCTTACAAAAATAGGTAAATACAAAATAAAATGGGACCAACAGTCCCACTTGAGCAACAGTGGAGAGTAAAAACTCCCTTTACCAGAAGAAACCTCCAGCAGAACCAGGCTCAGGGTGGGCGGCCATCTGCCTCGACCGGTTGGGGTTAGTGGACAGAAGGGGGAGGGAAAAGAACAGCAGGCAAATGAAAGAGAACAACAAGGGGCAGCAGGGAGAACACCAGGCAGGTTGGTAGGACCAGCAGCTGCACACCGGATGTTATCCAGCTCCAAGCTGCTGATAACTGCAGAAAGGTATAGAGAGAGGGGGACAAAGAGGAAGACGCAGAACTACAGGAGAGAGAAGACACACAGTTAGCAAATGAGCTCTAACTATAAGCTTTATCACACAGGGAGGTCTTTAGCTTAATCCTAAAGGTTGAGGGTGTCTGCCTCCAGAACTTTAACTGGGAGCTGGTTCCACAGGAGAGGAGCTTGATAGCTGAAAGCTCTGCCTCCCATTCTACATATAGAAACTCTAGGAACCACAAGTAGACCAGCACTCTGAGAGTGAAGTGCTCTGCTGGGATAATAAGGTTCTATCAGGTCTTTAAGATATGTTGGGGCCTGATCATTTAGTGCTTTATAAGTGAGGAGAAGGATTTAAACTCTATTCTAGATTTAACAGGGAGCCAATGGAGAGAAGCTAATGTAGGAGTAATATTACTTCTCTTGTTAGTTCCAGTCCAGTCCAGTAATTCACCTGCTTATTAAACATGTTGAGTGATGGTGGAAAACGTACGGAGCAAAAGAAAACAAGTTTAGGACACTGGAGAATTAGCCAAGCTGTCTAATCCATTATCTGAGAAAACATTACGCTGTGCACAAGATGAGGGATGTGCGGTGCCAGACTGCCGTCTAAATGTTAGCACAGCTCTGTGTGACAGAAGTTGTTAGACATATGGCAAATGACTGGGACATGATTCAAACAGTTGCTGATTACTTCACAGATGTAAAATTAACTCGGTGCAGCTGCAACATGTTTGGGTTTGATGGTGAATTGAAAATGGGGCATGATGCATTTGTTCATTTTGTGTGTCTCAAAGTTAAATAGCGATTAGTTTGTATAAATGTGAAAAACGTAATAATGCATTGAGTCAGGTTAGCACTAGGGTGACAGTGGCAGTTGACAATTTATTTTTTATTTGATTCCAGATCCCTCCCCAAATTTTGCTAGACAAGACACCCTGTCTAAACCCTGTCCAAAAAAAATTGTGTTTTGTTGAGAGCCCCAGTCGGGGCAAATGGCCGCCCAACCTGAGCCTGGTTCTGTTTTTCCTCTCCACTGTCCCTAGTGCTCATGTAGGATTTCTTGGGTTTTTGTCACCAAATTCAAGCTGAGATTTCAAAATGGAAAAAGAAAATTCCCATTTTAGAAGCAGCAACTGTTCCAGGCTACTGAAGAAGAGAAGCCCCTGTGAAAGGGGGCTTGCTCCTGATTTTCACCTTAGATTTTGGCCTGTTATAGTGTCTTTAGTAGCGTGATCTGATTCAAATAGACCTTTGTAGTTTGCTTAAAAGACAAGACTTCTGCTGAGGTACAAAAACACTGCCTGAGAATCCACAATGATCTGTTTCTGTCTTAAGCCAATAGGACTCATATATATGTATTATACACAAGACTTCACATAATCAGACAGAAATGCAAAGTGACATCATATACATCACCAGCCAGGCACCAGGCGAATCCTTTGAGGCATATTTATTGTATATAAATGTGAATGAGATCATGTATCTACTCCTACATTCCCACAAACAACTGGCTGGAGCCACAACATCTTCCTTCTCCAGCTTTCCACAAACAGAACCAAGCTCAATTTGCGCCACATGAGGTTATCTGGAAAGTTCTCCAGAATATCTGTAAGCAAGGTGCTTAAAAAAAACAAGGACCCGTTTGAATGAAGAACTTTCTCTTTAATTACTGCGTCTCAAAGCCATTATTACTTAGTAACATTGTTCAGAAATATACAATACTTAATATATACAGCAAATTAAAATATTATGACAACTACATTAAATAGAATTCACGGTTAGCGCCACAAAAAGAACAAGACTAGAAACACTCCCATTTTAAAAGGTCAGACTGTGGAGTCCAGAATCTGCTCAGGATCACAGGAGTTCATCATGATGAAGAGGCGCTTGGAAAGCTCTGGGCCGACGCGTCGAGTCGTAGAGGTCACCCCCTCTCCTCTGCGGATCAGAAGGTCAGACAGCAGAGACATCTTCTCGCTGTTGGTCTTACACAGGCAGTAAGCCTATGGACACACGGGACAAAACTCTTTAAGCTTTCTGATGCATCTGTAGTTGTGTTTCTGTATATCATCACCCTTTTCTAACAAAGTTAATGCCAAATGTTAATGACGTTTGTCATGAGACCTTTATGTGTGTTTATGTAGTAGTGTCCAAATGTTATGCCGTGTTAATGTTTTAGGTCATATCATATGTAGAAGATAACTCCAGTGTGTGCCTCCATGAGGAGATAAGCACTTATCATTATTGTCTGTACCTTTCTGAGCAGCTGTGGGGAGGGGTAAGCTGCCAGGATGGCTGAGGCCATGTCTGGACTGACTCTGTTGAACTGTTGGATCTGTCTCTTCCACACCTGCAGCAGGCCCTTACCAGCTTTATCCACCCGCTGCCCCCCCGCCCACTCACTCTCCAGGTGGAAAGAGAAGCCCGTCTTCTCCCTCTCTCTCCTGAAGACACAAACGGGAACATGAGGCAGTGCTGTTTGATCTGAGAGAAAGGGCATTATAAGGAGGGAGAAGTAAGCTCGCTCACTTGAAAGGGGCCTCTGCAACTGCTTTGGTTGTCATGGTGATGTGATCCGAGAAGTTTTTCCAGGTCGACAAGAAGTGGACTGAGACACCAGTGTGAAGCTGTAGATGTACCACTGCCTGGTAAAAAGAAAAAAAAGACTTTTCTCACCTTTAATTTGAAGAAGCACTTATTACCAAACATGCATGAAGTTCTTCTCAATTTACATATTAATTGTTAATCTTCTTAAATACATGAGGCAATTCCCAAACACAAATTAAATATTTATGTTTGTTTCTTGCATGGGTCTATCAAAAACATTTCTGTTTAACTAAAATGCATTTAATAAAAAGATTGATATAAACCTTAAATAAATAAATGATATCTATATAATACCTTTATTTTGGTCATTTATTCTTTTAAAAGCCTTTGCGAAAAAGTAAAAGACCAAAATGACATTAATGACCTCTTCCACTTCTACTCGTGACACCTCAGGTTGCATTTCAGCTCCATCATTCTTCTTTTTCTTCCTGGGTTTTCCACCACCCTGCGCCTCGCTCACGACGGCCTCTCGAAACTTCTTTTTGCTTTTTGACTTCTGGGACCTGAAGACACAGAAGATTTCAGTGTGTCTCGGGACATTTTGTGGTGTTGGAGTGTGGCTGGGTTGCCCTCTTTGCGACATTTCCAATCCTCACACATATTTTCACACCATTTCCCGTTGTGCCAGACTCCGCTGTCAGTGATGGGTGACCGTTTCCAGCCACTGAGGCAGCAGCAGATGCGTTTGGGTGCGCTTACACAGCATCTGAGTGCCATTCCTTGCTGTTTTCTAGCATTTCATCGACTTTCATACTTCACACTGTTGTACACATCCACACTGTGAGCCACTTGTCTCCTTTGCCTTCTCCACCCAATTAATCAGTCTGCCTTCAAAACAATGTTTTCCATTCTTCACTCCCCAAGCCGGTCCTAGGACTGACAGCTCACACCCTGTTACAACCTATTCTTTCTTACTTGTAGTATTTTTCTAGGTCAATGACGACAACGCTGAGGATCTTGCCGGGGTTGCGCTTCTGCTGCTCCTGCACCCAGGATGTGAGAGTGGGGTCAGAGCTGGACCTGCCGTACCGCTCTTCCTGCATTAGATAGTGTGCATGAACAAGTATTAATATAAATAGTGCATATCATGAATTTGGGCACTAAAAAGATAGTTTGGACTGTCTCTGTCAACATAAAGATGATCTAGATATAATTCAATGTAGTTTCTGTTATGTATGAATGACATGGACAGATGGGTGATAAGCAGTTCAAAGCGCTGATCTGTGACCTTGACCTTGTGATTCCACTGGCTACGCTGCAGTGGCGGCTGTCTGCACTGTGCTGCTAATGATGTTGCTTCTGGTAAATCCATAAGTTAGGTAGTGCTTCATTCTGTTCACCTTTGCAGCATTTCTAATATGAGAAACACCCTTTTCCACCCTGCTAACTTGCCTGTATGTAAAATACCAAATACTTATGAGGATTAAATAATTACCTACGAATTAATTCACTTTTAACAACTGACGAAAATAGACTTGTGTGAATCTTTAGGGGTGTTGAGTCCTGCAGAGCAGCCAGAAAAAAATCACAAGCATTGACATAGAGTGCCCCCACCCCCACCCCACCAACCTGAATGTAGCTGTGGATCAAAGTGATAAAGTCATCAACTGTTATTTGCATCACAACGTGGGGCTCTGGTGCTCCATCATCTGACTGAAATACGGAGGGAACAGAGATGACATCATCACTCATTACCGTAGGATGCTATGAGTTCACAAACAACTCTTTCTGCTCATTGTGAACATTTGTTTAAGGCAAAGTATCACATGATGATGTGGTCTCACATTTGACAAGTATATATCCACACTTCACCTTGAATCGGTGCGTTTGTGTGTTATCACCTGTGCACAGACAGTCCTCCTCCTCCAGCTCACACTGCGGGGGAGGGGTTGTTTCACTATGGCACAACTACAGCCCAGAGCATACACTGACGCCAACAGGGTCCCGCCTCCTTCCAGCTGTAACAGAGCTGCAAGCACAGAAAAAATGTCCGCAATCAACTCATTTCAAACATTAAATGATGTCTTCAGCGCACATGACAAGAAGCGCACAGGCCTTATTTGTATTTTAAAATAATCCTCAAGAAATCTGCAGGGACCCACACACCACAGCAAGAGTCCAACAGGATTTTTTATCCACTTATGTGCACTGCCAAGTACGGTGATGTTTTCTCATTACCTGGGTCCACAGCAACCACCATGTGCTTGATGCACTCCTCTGGCCTCAGGGCCTTGGCAGCCTCTGCAAGAGTCTTCCTCTCTGCTTTCTGTTTCTCTTGTTCAAGCCTGAGTAAATCCTTGTCCCTCTGCTGTCTCTCCCTGGCCTGTCTTCTCCTCAGAGCCTCCTCCCTGGAGGCCTGGATCTCCTCTGCTGTCCGCTTGGATGGTTTCCTCTTGGCAGGAGACCTGCCTGTGCTCCCTGCGGCAGGAAGGGCCTTCCGAGGCAGCCACAGTCGAGGGAGAGCTGCCCCCTCTTCTGGGCCATCTGAGGCCGCGTGGCTGACTGTTCTCACCTGGCACAAGCTGCGCACAGGCTCTGACTCTGGGAAACCATTCTGGCAGGAGAGCTGTGTACTGGCCAGATTGGATGTTACATACTGCTGAGCAACTTTTATATCAGTGGCAGTGGATGAGGTGCTAACCACGTTAGCCTGTCTCTGTTTGAGCCTCTGTGCCAGAGGGACATAAGGTGCATCATCATCGTCAGAATCACTGCTGATCATCATCACATCAGCCACTCTGGTGTGTTTGCCAGCACCCCCCTCCGCCTGGGAGTAGATGGCTGCATCTTCTGCATCACAGTCATCCAAGTCCGGCTCCTCCGTGTGGCTGAGGTGTGGACGGGGCTGGAGGAAGTCAAACACAGGCAACTCCTCTTCTATGTCACTGGTAGAGTCGCTGTAGCTGCCCATGATCTTTCATGACCAAGCAAAAGGATTGTGTGAGAGAGAAGGGAATAATTACAGCATTTAAACTGACTTCGCTAAGTGTGGAGCTAACAACAGTCAAACAAACCATTAAGTTACTGAATTAACGAGTCATTCTCCTACGAGGGGATAACGCCTACGTTAAATGTAACTATAAATTCAATGTTCTTTAAATACTTACTTTTTTATTTTGTGCATAGACGTTAGGAAAGAGTAGGACAGCCTAAGCAAAAGTTAGCTAACTTGAGCTCATTTGAATCCCCCGGGTTGCTCGGTTGTGTTGCATTCAGGATTCAGTTTGCGGTCGAACTCTCCTAACCTCGGTTCCCTGGAGGGAAGAAGCGATGTACAAGATGTTGAGGTGTATTTACCTTGCTCCTCCTACGAGGCGTCGTACATGGTACGTAGTATTGTTTTTTCAATTACGTAGACTAAAATATCGTTTAATTCACTTGTATTATGTAACAATTCGGGATCTGTGGGGAAAAGTATTTTCTGTGTCTCGTTTCGATCTTGCATTTGTCTTGGAGACTTTGAATGCAGCAAACGGACTCGGAAGTGACGCAACACGTTGACGTAAGTGACATTCAAGATGGCAGCGCTGGCGTCCTTGATGCTCATGTCTAGAGCAGGTAATTCACGTACTTCTGTTAGGACTTTGTACGTCTTTTACGATTTAAGGGAAGTTAAACAATCAGTGCATGTATTCCAGCAGCATTTGGTGCTAAAAAGGCTTTAACACAGTGGTTTTTTTGGAGAGCTAACTTAGCTAGCTCCGTTTTCAATGTGCAAAGTAGCTATGTTGGACCTCTTAAAGAGTAAGCAGACAATATTTAAAATAACTGAGTAACAAATAACTTTTTAACTGATGCAGTAAGGTCGTATAGGGTTATTGGCGTGTTCTTTTAATTACAAAAACAACTAAAGTTGTGGTAGACTCTGTGTATTAGGGGGAAATCATTCTGACAGTGATGATTCTAGAGTTTGTTTCACATAAGTACGAGTCGGTTAATTTACCTGATATTCAAATGAAGTTCGGTATGGTGTCGTTGGTTACAGTAAGCATAAATGTCTGAATGTGGCCTGGTAGACTGGGATGCAGAAGGTCACAGGTTTAAATCCCAGTCTAGACTCCTTGCCCATAACAGCCCTGTCCCTGAGCAAGACACTCACCACTTGCTCCTTGTAAGTAGTTTTGGCTACAAGCGTCTGCCAAGCAACGTAAAGTCAATGAATGTTTGTATGTGTTGCTGTTGATCCAGGTCTGTGGGGGTCTGGTCAGTCCTCTCTGTTGGTCTCTGTGAGGTTTGCATCAAAGAAGGCAGGTGGAAGCACCAAGAACGTCGGAGGAAAGAGTCCTGGTCGGAGATATGGCTTCAAGAAACAGGATGGTAACTGCGAGCGATTAATGAAATGGTTTCTTCCAGTGGTTACAGCTTATGTGGACTACATTATTTTAGTAACCAGTTCTGGCTACGCAGTATTATGAAATGAGCAACCAGTGGTCTGTATACATAATGCGAGAACTGACGGCAATGTGCTCTTTTTCTGTCCGTTGTCAAGGAAACTTTGTCCATGCAGGCAACATCCTTGCAACACAGAGGTTGGTGAGGTATCACCCAGGAGCACATGTAAGTACATGATCTTCATATAAAGAGCTGATGAAGTGTATGTTTTCACATCTGGCTGGTCTTTTCCGGCAGGTGGGGATGGGGACCAACAAGACGATCTATGCCCTGGAGGATGGTTATGTGAGGTTCACCAAGGAGGTCTACGTCCCAGCACCCCGCTGCCTGGAGGCCACACAGGTCATTACTAAACTGCCAAAAGGAGCTGTGCTCTACAAGACCTTCATCAATGTCATGCCAGTCAAACAGGAAGGCAAGTTTAAACTGGTGGACATGGTCTAAGCCAGACAGGTCCGACTGGACTGGAATGTCTTTGATTTCTTGTGTCAGGATCAAGAAGAACATTCATGCACTGGTACCACATGAACTTTGGCAACTCTTCACTCCTCACTTCAGAATTGTGAACTGGTGTTAGGTGGTTTTACTGGTCAACGGAGGTGGCAGTTAACCAGTAACAGGAATTTACAGTTGATTTGGGTAACTAATGGCAAGGAAAATATTTTCTAACACTGCTGTCATCTCCAACACTGTGGCGAAAAATAAAGAGTTACCAGTACAGTCCATAATACTGGTGAAAGCCTACCTAACACCCAAAGGAGACCACTGCCAAATATTTACTGTATTGTATGTACAGTGGATTAAATGTCAGTCACCATTACTATGATGGTTAATAAAGTTTTAGAAGTTCCCAGTGTTCATCTGTTATAGGATTATCATCACTTTTTATTAATATTATTATTATTCTTTAGTCAGGGGTTTAACTAAACATTGATTAATGTTTAATAGTTAGCATGAGGAGACTTTGTTGACCACTGTCTGCATTTGAAAGCCCCCGACCATGCTTTTAACTTTCAGACCACTGGATGGCAGTGCAGCACAAAACAAACTAACTTTGCATTGTGGTGAGATTGTTTCTTCATATACTGCACTATACTGAATATTATTCATCCTGTATAAGTAAGATGATGTCATGTGGAGGAGTTTTCAGCTCAGATCACATCACCTGGAGGAGCACAAGAACCAGGAGAGCAACCTCTAACCTCCATTCAGCAGTAAGATTATAACCTCTGATTGAAAAACTAGTCGAGTTAAGATCTAAGCAGATTGTTTGACTTAGTATTCAACTTTTGCTGCAGAGTGATGGTGTATTGTTTTATGCAAAAGCATATCTGTTGTGTTGACTGTTGACCAGCAAGTGTCGCCATTTTAGCCTTAATTCAAATGAATCCAAACACTAAACCAATTCAGCATCATTTCTTCATATTGATTCAGTGCTTCAGAAAACTCAGTTCATCCATCGCTGTGAAAAATCCTCCATGTGATGTCACCTGAAGGAATTCTTCTGAAATGTTGAACTATGTGTGACGTCTCCTGAAGCACGTGGCTGGTAAACTTCCTCTCTCGTAGTTCACCATAACCTCTTTAATGTTTGTAGTGTGTGGCACAAGCTTGTCAGCAAGATGTGTTGTCCGTGTATCTATGAAACAGAATTTGAAGGTAAACGGGAGCAGATGTGTTTCGGAGGTTGCTGGTATGCAGGGGGAGTGCGAGTAACGCCTGGTACTGGGTTTGGGAGTTGGAATGCTGTTAGAAAGCAGGACAGATGATAAATGTGGGGAGTGTGCTGCAGTGGCGTTCATGCTCGCGGTGGAGGATTAAATGCTGTTCGTGGGTCAAGGTGCCCTCTCCCCCCTTTTATTTTATTTAAGTCTAAGCACATTTCCTCAACAAGCCGCTGGAGGCACAAACAAGAGTGGCAGTGCAGGTTTTCTCCCTGGGTATGGGAATTTGTGTTTTCTTCGTTCAGTGTTGTCTTGGTTAAACAATAACCCTGCATGTTAAACTCACAGGAACAGTCACAGTCTGTAAAGTATTAGAACGAAACACAGTTACAGATTAGAGAAATCCTGATCTGTCGCCGTGACAGTGGAGGGTTTTATTAACCCGTCTTCTTACTTTTCTTCTTTCTTACTTAACTGAAGATTCAACACAACAAATGTGAGGCATGGATTTATACCCACAGCTCAGCCAGGTGACTTTCTGTGGAGCTGGCGTTCTCCTCCCGTGTCTGGGTGGTGTCTTGTCTCTGTGTATTTTGCTGCCACCACCACAAAGTCGTGTGATTCAGGTGAACTGGTTGCCTGTCTCTAGATGTCAGCCTTGTGATAGACTGGCGATATGTCCAGGACGTACCACATCTCTTGCTCAGTCACAGCTATAGGCTTCAGTGCGAGGGAAGAGCGATACGACTTACGCTGTGATTTGGCGCTTTATCAATAAACCTGAACTGAATGCAGGGTTTGGAGAAGCGGTTAGAGGGATAACTCTTGATTAACTGACTCACCAGAATCCACGTGGTTATCTATTCAATGCCTTGCCTTCAACGCCCAGACTACTGCAACCATTACATTTTCTGATTCTGTCATTCACCCCTGTTATATATTTGGATCATCCCTGACTTTTCTATTTTAGATCTAGTACGATGATCAGTGCAAGTTATTAATTTCTCTGGTACTGCACAAACAGCAGGAAAAAAACGTTATTTTACAAGTCTCAAAAAAGGTTTTATCCAATAGCAACTGGACTTCTAGGTTTCTGACGACGTTTCGCCCTTCTATCTAGAAGTCCAGTTGCTATTGGATAAAACCTTTTTTGAGATAACCATGACCTGGATGACTGAGAACCTTCAGGTATTTTACAAGACTGTCTGGTTTAAATACAGCTCTCTGTTAAGCTTTTATTGTAAAGGTAATTGGTATAAAACCATTTATTCAGGACATTTCAGTACAAAAATATACGAAGTAGCACGTGACGAATCATATTTGTCACACCTTTATATTATACCATTGGAAAAGCTAAAGGTAAAATGAAGGTGCACCTGAATGTAAAACACTAGTCAGAGTAATTATCGTAATATCTCTAAGAGAACAGCTCTGACTCAAACAACAAGCACTCCCTCTTCTTGGCCCTGGTGGTGTCACCCTCATGCCTCTAACTACAGGAGCTCTCTTCCTTGTGCTTTGCCTTGGCATGAAACTCTTAGGCTGTCAGAGAGAGAGCGAAACCTGGAATGCTGTCCTGGGAAGTAGGAGGAAGCACTGTGGACGATTGATCGGAGTTGTGTTCACTGAGGTTGAAGGACTTGTCCTGGGTCTGGACTGACAGAATCCAGTTGCAGATCTACAAATGCAATGTCAACTGTTTGCCGAACAGTTTCTTCGTATGTCGGCGGAGGCTAAAATGGAAAGTGACAGAGAAATTATTATGAGGCAGTATGATAGCTCAGTGGGTGGAGCAGTCGTCTCCAACCTAACGGTCAGCAGTTCGACACAACACAGCCAGGCCTGCAGCCGTAACCAGACGTCTGAGAAATAAGAAATATAAGAAATAACTAGGCTCATTTACCAGTCCAGGAATCAAACACTGTATTACTCAGACAATTAGTAACAGAGTAGCAGTAATAATAACACTTGATGATGTCTTTTACATGATACTTTATTGATCAGCTTGGGGAAATTCTTTGTGGACAGGCTGCTCACAATAGCCCCCAAGGGTTCAGGGTTAAATGTTTTGTCCTGGGACATATGTGACGACATGTGGACAGTAATCAGGGAGGCACCGCGACACCAACGACCAACCCAGAGGTTTAGTTGCCAACTGTCCTCCACAGCTGGAGACTTGCAGCCATAGCAGTAGTTTAGTACCGTGTTCTTAGACCTACGTGCCGATGTGTTTTCTTTTATCTGAACTCTCTCTGTCAGCTCACCTCATCGTGGCCACTGAGGCCGAAGCGTTGTGCGATCATACTGTGGATCTGTCTCTGTCTGTCCTTCTTACGGACGCTCTCATACGATGGAAGCCGCGGCAGAGGCCCATCCATGTGGTAGTCGTTCGGCTTCCCTATGATAAACAGCCTTCCAGGGAGCTAGATTACACACACGAGCACACTTTGAATAAGTTAATTTAAACTTTTCCAGGATGTCTCATTAGCTGCATTCCCTGAAATGTCCTACCTGGGGTCCAGTGGGTCCTTGGGTCATGGCAACATGGTGCTCATTATAGTTAATGCCCATCAAAGCATGCTGGCTATGGTAGAGTGGTGGGTCATCCTGAGGTGGGAGATCATATTACTGTTGTTTAAGGTACATCTTACACAGAGAACTCACCTTCAGCAGTCAGTTGTTGTCTTGATGAAATATTAGCTCAGTAGATTTGCTGCTGTAGCTGTAGCTGTAACTCTCCTACAGACAATGTGTTAAGTTACGGCTAAAAGCTGGAGGTAAGTGTTTTTTAGAAGCTTCGTAGGTGTAGCTGATCATTCGCGCCAACGAAATACAACTATAGCAAAACCTTTGCTGCCACATGTTAATGTCTGAAGCAGGTTAAAAACAGGACTTTAACAGTGGAAAGTCACGAATTCCTACGAGTTTAGATAACAAAACCTAAAAACAAGAGCATGCTGAGTTGTTCTTACCGCATAGTGTTCTGGGCTGAAACTGCAGCAGGGAGGATCTTTTTTGTAGAGGATCACGACCAGTATGAGGATCACCAGACAGAACGCCACACAGGACACTGCGGCGGGGGAGAGTAACAGCACACAGTGTCACAACGAAAGGGGAAATTCTGCTGCAGGCTACGTGTAGCAGTGAAGTGTGCAGGTCAGGGAGGAAGGAGGAGTGAAACATCTGCACCTGAAACCTGACGAGTATATCTGGAGGATAGTAGAAGCTGATGTTTGCGTACGTTCACGTTAACTGACATTTGCAAACCATCTTGGTTTCATCTGGTTTGCAACACTGTGCATACGAAGAAGTACTCGCTGCAAACTGCAGATGTAATAAAATGAATAATAATTCTCCAGCTACACAGCCCCATAAACTGTTTGTACCCAATATTTTATGAGTCTAAATACATAACTGCTCTCAGTTAGGCAGCCACCAGACTGTAATATGTCTCTGTCGGTCGTCCTCCACATTTAACGTCCATATAAGTCAGTAAAAATATCTGGGTGTATTTAAATCAAACTAACATTTATTGCTGCTGTAAAAAACAATCTGTTCCATTTTACAGAAGAACATAACTTAGTAAATGTCATGTTGAGTTTATATGTGTACAGTAATGACGCTGTTAGTTAATTTAGTGTAATATAAGTCCTCAGTAACTTAATAACATATGTTTATGTCCTTTAATCAATTTATTTTTGTGGTTTGGTCAGAATTCAGAAGTCAAAATGATCATACATTTATCACATTTCTCCTTTCATATGCCTGACATCATTAGATGTTGTTTCTAAAACGTATAACTTATAAATCTCCTAGACAAAAGTAATATTTAAGTAGACAAACCTTCAAGGCTTCATTCCAGCATGTTGGATTGATTTTGACAATGAGGTGAAATAAAAAAGGGCTGTACCCACCTGAAGCCATAATGACTGTTAGTAACTCTGGTGCCATTGTAGAAATCTCTCTCAGAGACAGAGTCCGTCAGTCAGTCACATACCTCATCAGATGCAGTGGAAGAAACCAGGTGAGTGTCTGGAACTAACATGTTCTATGCTCCTGAACTCTCCACAGACCGTGTCAGGAGAACGGCTGAGCTGCCAGCACGTATAACTTCACTCAAGCTGCATTTTTTTGTTGGTGGGGGGGGGGACACTAAAAAACCTAGTGTTGTGCAAACTCTAGTAGAAGTGAATAGAGCCGCAACTGAAATGTGTTGTACTGATACTGAAGACCAGAAGTCAAATGTGCATTCAGGAGTGCCTTCAGATCTTTGTCCCAGAGTTATGCTTCTTTGTAAAATACTCAATACTTCATTGATCCTGTTTGGGAAATGCTGCTGGACAGCTGCCAGACTTTTAAGGACACCTCAATGCGTAAACAGCCTGGGATCTGTGCCCTATGAGACGATCATGTTGTAGTTCCTATAACACAACTACAGCAGCACGACGTCCTACCAACACTCTAGTGTGGAGCAGGATAAAAACTATTTGTGTGCTGAGGCTCATGTCCTCCTCAACATTTGCTGCACAAGCTTTTGCCTGTGACATCTTATCGAGTCAGCTTGATGTTGTCGTCCACAGCGTTTCTTGGGAGGATATTCGTAAGCGGGGATTACTGAGAATCTTCACAGATATTAATTTATTAGTTTTGTCAAAAAAGTTTATTGCTATAATCAAACTAAAAACTGTACAATTAGGATGATGTGGAGGCAGGCTCTGTGTGCAGCAGGAGGTTCTGAGTGAGGTTCTGTGTGTGGAGGTTCTGAGGCTTTGGGTGCTACAGGAGGCTCTGTGTGCTACAGGAGGCTCTGTGTGCTGCAGGAGGCTTTGGGTGCTGCAGGAGGCTCTGTGTGCTGCAGGAGGCATGAGATGCTGAGCAGTGGTGGAGGAACATGAGATGCTGAGCAGTGATGGAGGAACATGAGATGCTGAGGAGTGATGGAGGGCAGCAAAGTCTTTCTCAGACTGCTCATATGAACAGATATTAATTTATTAGTTTTGTCAAAAAGTTTATTGTTATAATTAAACTAAAAACTGTACAATTAGGATGATGTGGAGGCAGGAGGCTCTGTGTGCTGCAGGAGGTTCTGAGTGAGGTTCTGTGTGTGGAGGTTCTGAGGCTTTGGGTGCTGCAGGAGGCTCTGGGTGTTGCAGGAGGCTCTGGGTTCTGCAGGAGGCTTTGGGTGCTTCATGAGGCTCTGGGTGCTGCAGGAGGCTCTGGGTGCTGCAGGAGGCTCTGGGTTCTGCAGGAGGCTCTGGGTGCTGCAGGAGGCTCTGTGTGCTGCAGGAGGCTCTGTGTGCTGCAGGAGGCATGAGATGCTGAGGAGTGGTGGAGGAACATGAGATGCTGAGGAGTGGTGGAGGAACATGAGATGCTGAGGAGTGGTGGAGGAACATGAGATGCTGAGGAGTGATGGAGGGAAGCAAAGTCTTTCTCAGACTGCTCATATGAAGAAGGAGTTGGACTTTATCATCAGGCAGATGTCAAACACCGTCCCAGGAGTGGAGAGGAGGACCATGTTTGAGGAGGACCCTCAGGGAGCAGGCTGAAGCTCAGAGATCAGCAGTTGAGGCTTTTCCAGACTGGTCTTATTGTTGTTTTACATTTTCAAGGCACCAATAGAATTTAAATGTATCAGAGAGAGCAGCCCCTTCATTATTTCATTATCTAATTTACATGTACATGGAAACCACCTGACAGCACTGGTACAGGAAATGAAAACGCACAGACTGAGTCAGCATGTTGGTGTTATGTTGTTAAACTGAGAACGGTTCTAGTTGGAGCAGGATGTTGTTGTTACTGAGGAGCTGGACCTAAACAGAACCAAGTGAGATTCTCTGTAATGCTCTTTAAAGACAGACACGTTCTCTTGTACTCCTGAGACACCAGTTTTTGCCAGTTCTCCTGCTCCCACTTCTCTGTTTCTTCCTCCATGCTGGAGCCTCAGACGACCCTGGGGCGGGATTCTGGTCCATGGTGGTTTCCTTTATTCTCTCTCTGCTTTCTATTAAACTTTCTTTGTTCTCTGTTAGTTGTTATTCTCCCTCTAAGGTCTGTCTTTCAATCTGACATGACACAAAATTGAAAAGTTTGTTTTCAGAATAAGGCCAATGGAAACAGGTCATTTTCTCTAAAGCCATCAACCTAGGACTGTAATGAACATTTTACAACTTTTCTCTTTTGCTTAACAGTTAACACACAGGCAGAAAAATAAAAGATGACTGGTAAAATATTCAAATCATGCAACACAAACATTAGTTTCCCTTAGACAACACAACTCGTGGACAATAATAAGCAGCTGAAATCCAAATATCAAAATGATCAAATACTGTAAAAAGGAATAACACTTTACTGTACTGCAAAATCTCAAACACAAATCTCTCCTTTTAACACAGCAATTCACTTCTGACACAAAGACACTTTTTGCCACACAGACATTTAAAAACCCACCCGTGCACCCATTAGACTAACACTAGTTATAAGACTTGGAGAGAGTCAAAGTCGCATCATAAGGAATGAAACGGTCAACATCATCAAGTGGCCGTGTCTACTCGGGCTCATGTTCTCTATCCACACTAAGCACATATGAAACCGGTGCCTTCTGAGAGACACTCAAAATAGACTAAGGCCTAACTATGGACAAGACGTTCACTTCTCTCCTTGCAGTCAAGCGAGGGACTATATTATTATATATGATATATATATTATATATGAGATGTGTTACATTTAGTAAAACACTAATTGAAATGTAGTTTTCATATAGATGCAAAACAGGTCTGTACTTATAGATATCTAGATATCTAGTAGTAGTAGTAGTAGCAGTAGCAGTAGCAGTAGCATTAGCAGTAGCAGCAGCAGTAGCAGTAGCAGTAGCAGTAGTTGTAGTAGTAGTAGTACTAGCAGTAGTAGTAGTAGTAGTAGCAGTAGTAGTAGCAGCAGTAGCATTAGCGGTAGCAGCAGTAGTAGTAGTAGCAGCAGTAGCATTAGCAGTAGCAGCATTAGCAGTAGCAATAGTTGTAGTAGTAGTAGTAGCAGTAGCAGTAGCAGCAGTGGAATTAGCAGTAGTTGTAATAGTAGTAGTAGTAGTAGTAGTAGTAGTATCAGTAGTAGTAGCAGCCGTAGCATTAGCAGTAGCAGTAGTAGTAGCAGCAGTAGCAGTAGCCATAGCAGTAGTGGTAGTAGCAACTCTTCTAAACTCTTCAGATTCTGAGTCATTTGCTGATAAAAACTACACCAAACCAACATTTTCCACACATGAAACTCAGGAAACAGCAAAAGCAAAGTGAACTAGTTAAAACCTGTGTTGGACAAAGCCACATCTACATGTTCATGTCCAGTTCCCAGCTAAACATGAACGTCTCTGTGTAACGTTCTCTGTGACCTGACAGATAAATAAGCATTTCACTAGAAAGAATCCTGCAGGTAAAGTGAATTCACTTCTAACCCGACACAGACTGGTTCAATGAAACACAGAAAAAGCAGTTGGAGCTGAGCTGGAAACGTGTCTTACCTTTCCGCTGATCGATGTCGGACTGATGTGATGAAGAGTTCTGTGCTTCCATCAAACAATGAAGGTTCCATGTTTTACAGAATGGAACCCCACTGTTCTAATGCAGTCTTTAAAAGGCACATTTAACCAAAAACAAGAACCAAACATGGAGCAGAAGCTAAAACAACGTAGCACGTGTTCAAACCTATAGAATGTTTTCATCATTACACAATATTACATATATATTAACATATAACAGACACATATTCATTAGTTATCAGGTCAAACAGCACAGACATGACACACAGAACTGTAACCATGGTAACTTATCAAACGTCTTGTTTAGTCTGACTGCTGATGATCTGGGCTCTATTAACATTATTCCATTAACTTCTTTATTTCTTTTCGTTCTGGTGAATCTCTGCTTGAGGACAAATGAACTTATTAAAATTTAATTGAATCTCTCCAATGTAAATAGGTTTTGTGACGATTTAAGACAGATGTATGATGCACATTCCATCAAAACCTTAAACACAAACCAAAAACTTTTCCATCACACTATGTAGGGTCTGTAGTTACAGATTTGTATAATTTTTCTTTTTGGAGATGAACCCTAACACGATGTTGTAGGAACGTCTGGTGGTGCTCAGTGCAGATATTATAAGCTGCATGGAAATAAATTTTACATCTGAGATCTGAGTACATTTAATCAATGACTGTAGAAAGACAGTGTTGAAACACTCGTTCTTAAAACAGGTATTTAAACTTTGGGAACAAATCTGGACTAAATCCTTTGCTTAGTTTATTTCTATAGAACTCTAAGAATCTAAAGAATTGACATTAAAAACTTCATAAGAATAAGCATGAATATTTACACCTTTCTTCAACTACATTAATCAGACACATGAAGCTTTTGCATGTGACTGGACACAGACCAGGAAGTTCCAATAATTCAATTCATCTTTATTTGTATAGCGCCAAATCATAACGAAAGTCATTTCAGGGCACTTTACATAGCAGGTTTAGGACCTTACAAAAATATAAGTGTATATATAAACAAAATAATGCAGAAAACCCAACAGTCTCATTTGCGCAGCACTAGGCAACGGTGGCAAACGGTTAAAGAGTTACGGTGATTTGAAAACGCTGAAGTGACCTGTCGGCGACGACAGAAGCGTTTTCAAAGGGTTAAAGACACATGTTTCACTGTTAATGTGGGGAAACATGTAGTGGAAGCAGCTGAATTGCCCGTTTACTTGGGCTAATCTAAGTTTATTTAGCAGGATATTTGTCAGACCTCGAACTGACAAATATCTACCCCTAACCCCTACTCCCTAACCCTAACTCTAACTCACCTTGCATAAAGAGACAAACAAACAGATGTTGCAAATCAATATTTATTGATTAAATTAGAAAATAAAGCTTCATTCATTATTCTATCATCAGGTTGTGGAGGTGAAATAATGAAAAATTTCCAGTATACTTTAAATACATGTTAATGTGGTTTGTTGGATCTCTGTAAAGTCAAACAAATGATCTTCAGCAGTACAGCAGGTTGATGCGGTCGATGTCGTTCTGGCTCATCTGCTTGGCCGTACCAAAGACAATGTTGGCGTTGGGAACAGCCACCATGGTGGGGCTGACGTTGTCCTTGGAGAAAGCCAGTCTGCAGAGAAGAGACGACC